>JAAAYG020087922.1:8782-21996 GCA_009936455.2 Tomocerus minor | reverse complement strand
TGTAAGTAGTATGTGACTAGAGCAGAGCTAAAGTGAAATCCAAAGAAGACAAAGCAAAGGGAGAGACATAGAAAGCTCTATTTTCATCATTTTGTTTATTTGACTTGAGCTGCTTCGTTTTCTGCCCAGCCGGGCTCTGGAGGCTTTAAGAAAAAAGTTTTGACATGTTGATTGGCATCTCATTCCCTTTCATGTCAGTTGGGTTTTCAAATTGATTCCTATCCAATGCCTTAAACTCTCAATTCCTATTTCGCTTTCCATTTTCTTTTCCTTTGCCTATGTACATACCAAAATAGCTGTATCATCTCAGTAGGTGCATGACTTTAAGTTAGTAGTCAAAGCGATGTGAAGTAACTCAGGCTGAAAACACGAACGGCTGGTCGAAAACTGACGAAGAAGCCTCAAAAGCATGCACTCACATTCTGTGAATGATAGAAACATCCATGCAAGTAGTTCCGACTCTTCTGTATACTGATGAACGGAGATAAGAACATTGCTTTCTGCAAGTTTCTTCTATTTCCTGTTAAACGAACGGAGTTGCTGCATAAATAACGGAGCAACCAACTATATATGCCATGGCATGCGTTTCTATGATTCTATGTTTTGTGCGGGATTAAGTGGGCACATGTACACACCTTCGTTACTGGAGGCTAGATGCAATTAACCTTCTGAACATGACTGTTCTAATAGCTCCCTTTCTGCAGTTTCACATAATAGGCAGTGACTATACATGAAAGATGTATTCACATACACTGTACGGCAAATTGGAAACCTTCGGGCTAGATTTCTGGAAAATCTAAATCAGAACTTCCTCCCAATTCAGATCATGCTTGACAACCTCTAATAATTGCAGAAATTGTGGCAAATAAGGCAAATTACAGATAATACTTGCAATGCTTCCACGAAATCTTCAGGTAAGATTAATACGACTACTAACTACTAACATGGAAAATTTGGAGATGCTGAGGGCTGAGATTCTGTTATTCGTAGGGTTACAAAACAGACACCTCCAGGGCCCATGAGAGTAGAATTACTTGGAAAACGTGTGGAAATGTGGAGTATTATGTTCGGACTGATGCACAACGGACTGAACGGCTATTCTGACTATTTTGAACAATAATTTAATGGAGAGTATTGATTTGTTCTCCGTTCATATTCTGACCGCATAGTTCATAGGCCATTAAATATCTAGGTAATCAATTTGAAATTACATCTATTATAAAATAAATGTAATACCTACTCATGTAGGGCATATACGTAAATTTTTTCTATACGCAAAGTTGCATTAATACTCTCCAATATCATGTTTTACTGGAAATTTCTAAGTGTTCGAAAAATACGATAAATAACTGTTACAGTCAATTTCAAAATAATGACATTTCAGGCCTAAAATTTCAAAATATTTGTGCTTCATAGTAATTCCATAATTTTAGCACCATCTTGTTATTCTGCATTTACATTTGTGCAAATTAAGAATAGCAGACAGAGCAGAAATTGATAAATTATGTGGGCTATGTGGCAAATATTGTCGGAAAAGTATCAAGTCATTAAATGTGGTAAACTCACTATGTACATTTAGTTTTAATGACGCCTAAACTTTGAATCCAACATCATCATGTCATCCTAGAAGGTCGTGGCGGGAATAATCTGAATCAATAGAATTTAAATACCCTGCCCTGCCTGTAGAGGTGATCGGGTTATACATAAGGGGCAAGAGGAACAATTTAATTTTTTATGAGAATATCGTCGAGCGAATGAAATTGTCATCGGAACTAGCAGAAAATGTATCCATTTTGACTATGAAAGGATATGCAATAATCTTAGAAAACAACTTATTCCAACCCAACTTTTCTACTTAAATTTGCCAATTTTCTAATTCTTTTTCGTTTAATTTCTTTACTGTGTTCAACTTTGTTTTTGAAGCCGAGTCAATAAAACATATATTATATTAAGCTTAACTTGAAAGCAAGATTAAAGTGAAAGGGTCGTCTAATACAAAAGTTATAAAAGTACATTTCCCAAAGCGTGGATCAAAAAAATCCCAATGTACTCGACTCCCTGCAATTGCAAGTATTTGGCGACGGTGCTGCGGACGGCGGATAATGAACTGCATGGTACACTCATATATATAGAAATATAGTACTGTAGTAGATCTATATGGGACATTGCAAGCAGTCTGGAGACAACACATGACAGGTGGAGATTTTGTCTGGAAAAAATTTAAACTGCTAAACAAAGCAGCATTTGTAGTAGCCCTAGGTTGCGTTGAAGAGATTGTGAACAGGGTTGCAACGTTGCAAATAATCCATGCCATTATACTGTGCATTATTTTAAAATTTTGCTGAAAAACCTACTGCCAATCAAAGCTTGTGATTTTCTTTCACACAGAGGGAATGCAGTTTGTCCCATATAGATCTATTATAGTACTATGTTTCTACATATAGGGGTACACTTTGTTCCAAAAACTTTACATTGTGAGAGTTGGATAACTAGTGCCGTAAACTATCTAAGACAAGAACTGCTTATGGTACAAGGCATATAACTGTACAGAGTACTTACCCCTTTAGGACATTTGTGTAATACTTACGTTCTAGGATCATTATTTAGTTGTATAATACTGTGTCGGTGAATATATGGAATAGTAGGGATAAAGTGTATTTCCAGGAAATGCAAGATATATATGTATAAGTATAGTGAAGATCTCGTCTGTAAGAAATGAAGTATAAGAATGTGTATGTATATATGTAAAATAATGCGTCGAGAAGGAGTGCTGGAGTTGATTTGCTGTGATGATGGGAGAGGAGACCAAAAAATGGCAAATTGGTTTATATGTCGGCGTATAATATTAGTTTGAGTGACTGCAGTAATAGTTGTAGCGATAAGGAAAAGTTATTAGGGAGGATAGAAGAAAGTGCATAGCCATGTCACCCCATGCGGCACCTCAATTCAACCTTCCTGAATGTATCTCCAGAAACTTTTCAAGACGAGATGGAAAAAGAAAAGAAAGATAGATAGACTAATGGAAAGGATAACAAGATTTCTTGAGTTAATTTTCGTCCTATTAGTCGAGAGGGATCGATCGAGAATCAAGGCAAATATTGCCATGCTCAGCTACTTCTTTGCTTCGTCCTACACTTCTTTTTTACTCCTCTTCCTTCAGCAGCCTCTCTCTCTTTCTATAGCCGTGCCAAAGTCAACAGTCAACATTAATGCTCCCTACCATTACACTCTTCTCAAACGACTGCACTACATTGCATTACATTCATACCTCCCCAAACTCTTGTCTCTTGCTCCCATTATTGCTTCTCAAAGGCCATTAGGTACTGCAGGTATGTGTCTGCCTAGTCTACACGTACTACTCTTTATTATTATATAATCTATTCTATCTCTATCCCCACTCTGACTGCAACCAAACCAACTCAACTCCTATTTTCTTTTACCTTCACTTAGGCTTGAAAAGAAGTGTCAACGCATTTTCATTCTGATTACTTTGCTAATTGATTCTCAAATAAATCCAATCACAATCTCTATAATGAGCTGATAGGATTTGAATTGCACTATAATTAAAAATAGAGATGCAAAAATTCCTATTGTGGCAGATGTTTAAAGCATTATTCCAAGAAATTTCTATTATCAAGCAATATCTAATAAAGTTTTCTCTGAAACAAGCCCAACTGAATTTCAATATGGTAAAAATAAACTATTTTCTATTAAAAAAAATCAGTCAATTTTGGGATATTTTAGTATTAGTGTACTATGTGTACGCTTGCATGCCCAGAAATTCCATTTTGTATGGATCTTCTATAAAAAGCCAAATAGTGATGCTGAGATAAAAATAAATGTCTACACTGTCTGCAGATGTATAATATAATATTAATATACTATGCTATATACTTGTGTCTACTTGTTTTACACAGTTGTGCAACTTATTTACTTGTTAGTGTTCGCCGGTGTTCGGTATCTCTATAAAATATATTCGCAGTCGTTGTGGCAAAAAAAGTAATAAGTGGAAAGACAATATGGAATGAACTTAGTCGTATACCTGAGACTGAGTGCGAATAGCTAGACAAGAAAAAGAGCAAACTTGGTTTTGGTTTTCTTTCCCTATGTACATACATAGCTCTCTTACATTGTTCGTTACTTTTCCGTCCTCATCCGAATCCATGTGGCCTGAATATTTCTATCTCTTATTCTCATCACATCCCATCTCATCTTCCATCCCATCCAAACTTTTTCTTCTCCTAATCTTATGCTAAGAACGTCCTTCACCTATTCACAACTTGCCACGCAATCATCCTCGATATAGTATTTTTTAGACATTATTCTACGTGTACAAGTTAGCACTACACTTCCTTAATTTTATTCAAATAAACTGGGACAAGTGTCACTTTCTTTTCTTTTCAACTAAACCTGAGCCATGCAGAGCAACTGCGACATTTCGTATAACAATGGGATTCTTCTCATTTAATTGGTTCTGATTGGACAAATTCCATTTTATGTTCCAAGACTAAATTGGGACTCACCCAAAAAATTAAATCAGTAGAGACTACTAATAATAAATTCTAAATGTATTCCATAATTTATAAAAAAATTTGATTCGAATGGAAACAGAGTGCGCATTTATAATAACAAAAGTAACAGAGGACAAATTGATTCTCATTGTTTTTGACGATTAGAAATGTTGTTGAAAAGAGGCCTCAATGATATTATCTCCTTGTCTGTTAAAGCGAAAGCTCAGCAAGAGAAGAATTTTGGACCGTATCCTAAAATAGCAATCGGTTACTTGGAAAACAATATCATCAATCATCCTTCTACTACACTTTGCTTATATTCATAATATTCTGCATAAACCAAAACGACATTATGTTGTCGTTCATAAAACCAGCACATCATAGACCAAAAAAGCAGACGTTTCAATGCTACTTACATAGTATTACATAATATGCTTATTAGACTCGATGGTTACTGCTTTTGCTGTCCAGCGCATGTGGCTAAGTGGCAGCACGGTAAGATATATAAAAAAGTTCAAGGAAATGTACTTTCCTACCGATGGAACGTCCGAAAGAATGTCTGCTTAGGGACACTTTAGTAAACGATAGATTAATATTATGTTTTTAATTTTTTACTCATTGCAAGATTAAATAATTTTGATTTATTTGCCAGAGAAATTATGCAAACATTGTCTTATTAATTAACAAATACAAAATGATATACCTTCTTTCAGCTAATAGTTGAACGTACACAGAGTAGAATAATATGTAGCCGCAGGATGTCCATCGGATGGCCAGCTAATATGTTTGGTCACCCTCGAAAAATTTTAGTTGATGTAAATTTTACAAAACACAAAAAAACTCCAGATTTATTGATTATATGCTATCTTTCATTTATTTTTTACTTAAAATCTCAAAATGAGAATTAGAATTACAGCTACGGTTACTAATACTGGCGTAGTTAAATCCTTTTTTTCGTGGCGACAGTTATGGGATTGTTGTCCATAATAGGGAATAAGTACATATAGTTGTCTATGGTGGTATTACTTATTTTTCTGAAGACATCAAGTACAAAAGCAAAGTTGCATTAGTACCTACATAAAAAGTGGCAAGTGGTAGAGTCCAATAGAGCATCGTTTATTCGTATTTATCAGTTGTCCAGACACTTATAAAGATACATGATATCGTGACAAGTTCTGTGTATCCAAAATCCCGTAAATGATAAACAAAACTTTAGTTTCCGTACATGGATGTTACGCAAAGTTAATTTTATGCTTGAGTCAACTAACTATCAGAAGTGAATAACAGCTTTGAGGAGGCAATAAATAGATGGAGGTTGATATCGATAGGTAGGTTTGTGTCAGTTAAGACTTTGACTTGCTGGTTAACTGAATCGTGACTTGATTCCTGATTCTTGGTAGAAGAATTATATAGATTGCTAGCATGTGTATTTCTGACTAAATATGGAAGTAGTTATCTATGTCGGAAGGGTCTAGTATAGATGGAATAGAACAAAAGTTGGATATAATAATAATAATAATAATAATATATGTAGTGTTATAGAAGTTGGGAGGGTGTGTAGGTCTGGTGGGATGAAGAGAGTCCGTGCCAAGATGTTTGGAGGAGTGAAGAGCTGAAGACATGAAGTGTAGTGTGTGGAAAGGCTGCATTCACCTGTCACTACTCAGAAGTCGCTTATAAAGGAAAGTCGAGCACGATAACTGTATACATAACTTGTCTGGTCGGAGTCGTTATTCCATTTGAAAACTTTCTCCAGCAATCCACTTCGTCCTGGAAGACACATTAGCCTGGAAGGGAAAGCAAAGAGAAAGTACACTGAGTAGGGAAAGAAGTCAAGGGAAAAGATATCTGCGACAGGACGGGAGAGGAAGACATGCAGAATAGATGGGATGTGATGTGTGTATGCACTAACCAGGAGATTTTATCGCAGTCATGTACAAGGAAATAAAGATATACAACTGTCTGAATAGCTCCACTCACTCACTCACTCAGTAGTCAGTAGTTTACCTTGAAAAGTCGGTTAGTTTTTATGAGATTTCATATGTAGATGTTGCTACAGGACTGCACGTACTACTTACAGACATCCCTAAGTGCATATTGCAAATGTAATGCACAATTACAAAGAATCTACAGTTATGGCTGTGGCTCTAATACCCACGGAAGATGCGATGCATACAAGTATCGGATAAGCATACTATTACTATTTATATATTCATATTCCAGCTAGATAAGTCATATTTCCGAGCAGAGCTGCACAGAGACAACATTCAGCTTTCCTTATGAAATAATAGTCCAGTAAGCGCAGGAATGTCATGCACATAATAATAATATTGTAGCGTAATGCGTATTATGTGTAATAGTGTAGAATGGAGAAAGTGCAGACTACAGATAGTGCACCGACTCACTTTCCCTTCATTTATGCAATGTATTACAAAATTACAGCATTTCCCTCCCAAGGAACAATGCATTTCTAGAGCCAAGTGACTTTTTAACGAAATCTTCCCTAAGAAGAACAGGATTCTGAGCTGACAGACAGAGATCTTCTGCAATCCTCCTCTCTCCCCGCTATAATCATGTACTAATCATTCCCCATTTAATATTTTTATGCTAGTCATTATCATTCAACCCTTCAAAAGTCTTACCTGTGTCCAGCCTAAATTTATCCCATCTACTTCAAATGTTTCTTGCACACTCAGACATTTTAACTTTCCGCCAACCTATATTGCAAATTTTGGTATCCATGTCCCTTTTAGGTTCTTAATACTACCGCTAACATCTCAGTGATGCACATAACATGAAAGGAAACCCATCTGCGTAATTTCTATCCTGATGTTTTATTTAATTTTACTTTTCTGAAGTTGCAAAAACCGGAATAAGCGATGACTGTCAGTAGGAAACCAACGGAACGGCAATGGCATTCAATGGCTCAAAAGGCACTTGAATTTCTGCAATGGGTAACTTTAAATGTAGGAAATTTATCATTTTATTTGCTTAGTCTCAGTCAATATAACTGCAGGTAGGAAAATTCAATATGTGCTTTTTACAATTTCCGCTCTTCTCCCTTTACCATCCAGATTCCATATGTCATTTTCTGCAAAAACTAGAAAATGGCACAAACTTCTTTGCATTATATCTATATATAGCAGTGTTTGTTCGTCGCAGAGTATATGGTTGTTTTCCTTGTACATGTGACACAATTTCTGTATGCCCACTAAAATTCCGTAATGGAGGCGTAAAATATGACGAGCTTTTTGTTTTGTGCACCATGTTCACATATTATACATTATGCAAAATAATAAGTCCTTGGATGTGTAGTTACTGAAACTACGTACGTGTAATAGAGCAAAATATTTATACAGGCGGCTAATACAGAACACGAGTATACCTACTGGGAATGTCTTATAGGAATGCATGTAGTTCTTATATAGGGCATATAAATAGAATTTCCTAATGGCACTTCCGTGGACTGTCATGATATCATATAGTGTGATGCACAAGATGCGATAGGCATGTACGGACTTGTACATGTGTCCCTGTGCTCATCCTTTATAGATGGTGCACAGATATTGGCAGAAGGCGATGATACAGCGTTCGTGATTTCTCCCCTCTCGGAGGAATGGCACAGTCGGGGACAGGCAGGACTTTTAATAGTGTAATGTGCATGTCCAACACTAAATATGCCGTCACTAACCTTAAAAGCCGAACAGTATGTAAGTAAGGAAGTGAAGTGTGCGGAATTGTGTAAACTAAAGTAAGTCAACGACATTGTGCAGAGCGAGGATGGAAATATAAGTTTGTTGTCTATATCGGATGCTCAATTTGATGTAAGTGTACGTACATGTGTACATGTATCGGTAATGCAGTCAAGAGAGAGATAGAAAGAAGCTCCATAGATATAAGGCTCATCTGTTCTATATAGAATAGTTGCACTACTTTGGATGGATAGTGCTGAAAGGGAGTATTCTCGATTTCGGTGGAGAAGAGTTTAAGTCCAAGTGGCAGTTGAGCAGGATCTAGGATTGGTAATTGTAGTTATAGCTATTAGCAGTAAATATAAATAGAAAGCATGTCCATAATGCATAGTCAACGATAACATAATAATAAAGTGGGGAATGCAACCAGTTAGAGCCTGGCCACAAACACACACGGCGTCTACGTAAGGACTCCTCTCTCTCTGTGTGCACTTTATTGTGTATAAGGTCGTAGTCTGTAATGCAGTCTTTTTACTTATCGTCCAGATTACAGATAAGATTAGCTCTGTGGCTGTGGAATGAAGTGCTGCACTCTATTCTCCTCTCCTAGCCGTGGCATTGAACAGGGAGAGAGAAAGTCGGGAGCGGAAGGAAAGGGACGGCCAGGGAATTTCCTTCCTTAATATTGGAAAGCATGCATTGCCATTAGGAGCTCAGATTTCCTTTATCAAGTGGGTTATTTTGAGAGTGCATACTTATCATCTTCTCAAACAACTCCAGCCTTCCCACTTGTGTATTCCAAGCTCCGGTTTGTATCGCCTATATTTATTTGCATACAGCTATAGACAATGATCTGTGAGCAGAAGATTTTATGTTGACACTGAAGCGAGGCTGCAGTCCTTTCCCTTCTCTGTACCTAGAGATAGGGAGATAGGAGTGCTAGCTGTTGATTCCTCAAACAAGGCCTTCCCCTTGACGTGACTCCCTCAGCTTTATCATCCTTGCCTCTCTGTGCCGAGTTTAGTTTGAGCTTCAGCTGACTGTTGTGATCTGACTGAGCCCGAGTTGAGCTGCTCTACTTATTCCGTGCCGTCTCATCTCATTGTCTCTCTTCTCCCGTGATTGCTAACTATATCTCCGGTCCGATACTTGTACACTTTTTTAAGCAGCCCATTAATTCCGCTGGAGAGACGTTTACTTCACAGCAAGACAAATTATCTCCACTTTACAAAACCTCACAGACTTCAACACTCTATTCTGCATATAGCCACCGAATAAAAATCTCCCCGACAAACTTCTCTCTCCCTCTCTTCCAAAAATCTAATAAGCCTTTCAATTTCCACCAGTTCACTTGACTATTTAAGCTCCATATCCTAGTACGCTGTATTTTATCTCTGCTTTAGAGCTCTTTACACAACTGAGCGCTCTATATATATTTATTGTCTACAATATTCTGCTACAGTAATTTGTTGAGAATGTATATGAATTCAGGTCATGTAATTTCTAATATTATTGTTAATCGGGCGTGGAAAGTGCGCAGTCCAGAGCTAATAGGTAAAATAAGCCAAATTACGCTCACAAATTGCAATTCCCTTCCTTTTATGTATTTTTTGCTAACGTAGGTAATTGTTATTCACGTGCTGGAAGACAAATTTTCATGCTACATTACATTGTCTAACAACTACTTATGTAATCATGCACGTGGAAAATATTTAACTACCTACCTATCTCTAATGAACCTACATATAGGAATTATATATAGCTACCACCATTCAGTCTATGTGTAGATAGTTATTATTTTTGTCTGGAATCTTGTAGGTAGTTGTTCATATGCTCGATCTACTTAACTATGTATCATAAAAGTTTTATTCGACTCATGCACGTTTGAAAAACTATGAAAGGAAATATTTACACAATCATTATTGTCCCAATTGTATAATGTTATTGCTAATTAGCTTAATAATATTCAATTAAAGTGTAGTTGCAGGTGGAAAAGAGAATTGCAATTAATTTAAAATAATAATTAGCATCCTAATGACAAAAATATATGGTGCAATGCTCGTGATGATATTATACTTGCTTGCCTAACCGAAGGGATTTGTTATCGCCAAGAATACTATTAGTCTTTTGTAAGAGTTGGCTTTGGTATTGAAAAGGGTGGAGAAAGTGCGGGTCCATTTGTGTTGTTAGTGAGTGAGAGTTGTGAAAGTATGTTGCTTGAAGCGTTATTAAATGTACACTTCAGGATGCTAGATTTCTCATTAGACGAGTAATTGTGCCATGCTCATTTGAGTTTTGAGAGTGTCCTCTCGCAAACGCACAACTGACATTATTATGCTGAGAATGAATTTGGCATCCGTTGCAAAGCAAGTTAAATTGACATTCAAATGCTGTGGATTGGCGTGAATTGGGTCGAGAAAGGGCTTTTGCCCTTGTACTATCCACTTGACTAGAGATTCCACATTCGCACTTATCGTTAGCACCACTTTCCTCTTTCCTCTCCCTTATAGTTCAAAGAGGCACTTGCTTAAGAGGAATTTCAGGATGTGGAAAGCTCACCACCTTGCAGTACTCCACATTGCGAGGACAGGAACCCACCCGGTCGCAGGTACACACCGGGTGGTTGCTTTCCCCGCTCCCGCTCGAAACAAGAGCTTTCTCTACCTTAGATATACGGAGAGGTTTCCTGCTCCACATTTCACTGTCTGCTTCTGGGCTGACTAGCAGGAGGAGAGCTGCCTGTGCTTTTACAGAGTTGTTGAAGCAGTTGCAGGACGTAAACCTGAAGTAGTGGTTATATAAATACAACTGCATGGAGAAGCGAGAGATGAGCGTGTATGTAGTGCGCTTTATATTTTATAGATGTACTCAATGCACACCGTCAAGTGGTTATTATGCGATTCTCTCTTTTGTAGACACTTAACTCGATTTTCACAAGGCACTTGTACATTGTACCGCACACGTTACCATTTATTAATCTCCCTTTGAAACTGTAGACATCTAACACTATCTAGGTGGCATCTGCAGATATGCTCAGTAGAATTACAAAGTGAAAATATATAGCATGTGCACGACACTCATGATGATCATAATTAACCTTCCGTTCATTTATTTCTCCTTATGTACATGCCAAGGCTACTCATCAATAATTTCCGCTGAGCTTTATTTCTTTTGCTACTACAGATAATTGCGCACTTAACCAACTACGAGCTCATTAGCATTAGATTTTACACAGAAAGTAACTAGGGACAAAAACAAAATATTATGATTTCAAAAACCTTGAAGTAATATGGGATAATTAATTTCGACTACATCAAAACATTTCCTTATCCTTGTGCTAGAAACAGAATCAAATATTTCTTAACACTTACAGTAATGCTTTTCATTCTAGTAACCTTAGAATAGCTAAATATTAGGCATCTAAGGGCCTCCTTATTAATTCACTTCCCAAATCCTCTATTCAATCTTTTCACTCAAAGGTATAAATTTTTCAGATTTCAGTTAAGCTCCTGAGGGAAGTTTAAGATCTAACTGGCTTCTTGCTACTTACATGAAAGCAAGGAATGGTTTTATTAGACCTCGTGAAATACTGACCTACTTGACTAGAAACTCCTTTTCAGTTTCTACCTGCACTGGAAATGTAGATGAGAAAATTAAAGGGATTATATAAAAGCTGTTTGATTAAATACGTTCTTGAAAGAAGAGAACATTACATAAATCTGTTCAGTTAATTTAGAATAGCGTAACAAGGAACTGCCAAGAAAGAGTAGATAGTTAACTGCATACATAACGTAGCCATCAAGGGAGACTGGCAAGAGCAAGTAAGCCAAGAGCGTACAATTAGTAAAGTCTTGCTGCCATTTAGCCCAGTTATCCATAAGGCATCTTTAATTTGCATTCTATTGTGTGCATATCTCCCACGTAGCCATCTCTCTCTTCCTCTCGACGACTTCTATATATTTTTCAATACTCTTGTTAATTCCACAGAAACTGAGGGAAAGGAGGTTTATTAGCCAACTTGCGTCTTCTTCTTCTGACTGAGCAGAGAGATGCATAGAGGAGGAGCGGCGTTATAAGTTTCATTTTAATTTTCTATTTCTTGTGTGGATGGAGGCGAGGGGGAAAGGCGGAGGAGCGTTAGATAAAGGCAGGATTTCTAAATCGATGGAACACTTGCCCACTGCTTTATCATGTTGAACAATTTGCATTAGACACTTGAAATTAAAGGATAAATAATTTAAAAAGTTGTTGGGGGAATGTGATGAGTGAGCTTAGATGTGTGGTTGCTTTTCCGCCGCTATGATATTATTAGTCCGTGGATAGATAAGCCGCCGTGAAGAGGAAAGTAAGTGCTTCACGGTTTGTTTTCCTGTCGTTTGACGTTCGTCCATTGGTGTGTTTCCTTGCTGACATAATGAGTGAGTTTCAGTTGACTGTCTATGCAGAGAGTCTCCTAATATATTTTAGTTGGCTATAGGTATCTGTCCAGGTCTCTGTGCTCTGGTTTAGTGCCAGACTAACGAGAATTCAACTAGGACTCTTCTGCTCTGAACAATTTTATTGATGTGGTTCTGCATCTGCACTCTTCTGTTCCACAGTTACTTATTAGTTTCTTCTCGACTCCCTATGCCATCCAGAAGAGAGTATCTCGAGAGAAGAATGTTTCATGGAGCTAAATGCATAACCTCATCTCTGCCTCTATCTCTGCCTAACTAGTCTTGAGATGTAGGAGTGAAGAGTTTTAGTAGTTCCAGACAGAATTGTTTCCCTTTAGTAATGCTAGTAAATAGGAGTGCAATGGCCGTATTATTTTAGAATTATATTCTGTTGTTTCTAATTTGTATGTACATGCATAGTTACTCACTGCGAGAGGAGGTTGGTTGTAGTTGTTCTATCAGTAGGTACATATACGACTACATTATACCCCACTCTCTCTCTCTCTCTCTCTCTCTCTAGGATGAGTTGACTGCTATTATGGAGTAGAGGGAATGCTGTAGAAATCCGGGCGGGT
>JAAAYG020087911.1:7994-30126 GCA_009936455.2 Tomocerus minor | reverse complement strand
GTCTTTTCGGGGTGCATTGTGCTATTATGTTGGAAGAAGAGGAGTCTCCTCCCGAAAATGTCTTTTATTCCTGGGTGTAGATAATCGTAATAGTTTTGTAAAAGTTGTAGTGGGGATGATAAAACTGGAAAATGCACTCACGGATTGTTATCAAGGACGAGGATTTTTGAAAAGAACTGATGTGTCATGTGTCCCAGGTTGACAGTACACATAATGTGTAACACAAATACATAGAAAAAACCAAGTAAATACTTCATAGATGTATGTAAAATTGAAGAAAAGCATGGTTCTTATAGTGAACTAAAGAAAAGCATAAGTGTGTAAAAGGTCTTAGGACAAGAGCCACCCCAAGGTAATAAAGTAAAATAGGTACAGGATATAATAAAGGTAGCTAAGGGAAGGGCCGGGTGTATTTCCGTTTCACACCATTTGCTTTCATGGCAAATGGGTTCACATTCCGTATTATGGAATGGTTGTCCATTAGGAGTCGGCTGGAGGAGAAGACGGAAGGTGAAGAGGGAGGAAAAGCGAAGGTAGATCAACCTAAGCAAACTAAGTTGCGATTAGAAGAGTCGGACATGGGAATGAGTCTACATATGTTTTAGTGGATGTGTGTAGAGGTCATAGCTTTGCTACTCCATAAAACCTTCAGAGCACAATAATGTTTTAGTTGCAAGGGATTGTCAACGAAAGAATGAACATTTATTTAGAGCACTTACACTAAACTCACCTCCAGTTCCTTTTCTACTCCATTTTTAGCTCAATAATAGAGAATGGGAGCTCTTTACCACGTCCAAACTTTATTAAGGACACTGAAAGCTATAGACTGGAGATAAGTAAGAGAAATTCTATAGTATTAACTAGAGCATTAGCTAATCTCTTCGATTCTATCCTAGATAATTTACTAACAGCTTCTTCAAACCTTTCTTTCCAATAGTTTATGCATTAGGACACTGTCTTACCTTCTACCTTCTGAGTAAAATGCTATTAGATTCAAATGCCCTGCATAAATATTCATATTAAATGCACACAAAAATAAGGAAGGTCGTTTAGAGGACGACGCCGGGAGAGAAGAGAATCTTCCAGGCTTGCATCTACTTCATGCATTACGCACTCGGACTAGATTTTCTCCGAAGATAACGAATGGAGAGATAGTTAAAGAGCTAAACGTAAGTAATATTACGCAGAATGAATAGAATACTTTAGTTTTATTGAATGACTCCCTATTACGATTACTACACACAACTGACACAACCTATGGACCCAATGATGTCGAGGAACGAACCAGCAGTGCATACTGCATACTGCTACACCCGAATGGACTCCTACTCTCAAAACTCCATTCTTTCCTCTGAATTCTAATAACACTTATCCTTAGGCTCTATGAGATCACTACCAGTAAATGTACGATCATCATTTTCCTTTAAAAACCAATTTAACCTATTTTCTCAGAGCTATCAGCTATCAAGTGATTCTAAAAATCTTTTACTTTCATTATTAAAATTCGAGCTGTGACTTGAACTGGAATTAATTCATTAATTACTCCTATTATTTACACATTCTTCTTAGACCATAACGTTTTTGTTGATTTACTATTGAAAATTCTTTTACATTTATAAAAGTTTTACACTTCAACACCATTTAATAAATGATAATAATGACTATATGTCTATTAAAAAATATTTAATACAGATTTCAACTATTTTTTTTAGATAAAAATTGTATGATTGGTAACAAATTATACATAAAAATATTATTAGGACTTTGGAGAGGAATCACGATTTAAAATTACAGTGTGCAACATTTAATAAATAATAATCCATAGATAGCTACATAGATTCGTGTAGATGTTTTAATTTGTATTTGTAGGTAGTAGTTATATGCAGAATACAACAAGAAGTTGAAATTATATTCGTTATACCTAACTTACGAATGTATTGAAAAAAGTAGTCTGTCGAAGACAAGTCAATAGAGAATCAAAGTCTTGCCTTGCTTTCTCCGTGTCGAGATTGCAATAATGGAATGCAGTGAGAGTGAGTGTACATAGCGGGTATTATTGGAATCATTGCATTGTAAGTGAGGGTGTTGGTAAAGGAAGAGAGGAGTGAAAGTTATTTAGGTAGTTCAGGTTCAGATTCCGAGTCAATACGAATAAAATGCATGAGCACTTACTGTATTGCCTGGCTGGCGTGAACTTTCTTTCATTTCATTACCTAAGCTAACATTGAAGTGTGAAAGTGACTTTTACTTTCTATAGCTTCTTCGACCTCTTCCTCTTTCTCGTTCAATTTGCCCGTTAGATTCACATGAGTTGATTCACTATACTCCCGTCGCTTCCTTTCCCTTCCCTCTATCCCAAAATCAAGTCAAAAGAAAAAAAGGACCTTATTCCTCTATAACTATATATACAAAAGAGTTACGAATAATATATCTACCTATCTATGAAGTATTCATAAGAGAATTCCCGTGAAGCAAAAAAAAAAGTTTCAGCTATTGTAAACGTGTCGTAAGTAGCCGACATACATAAGTAGATAGATTCTTCGATATATAAGCTTGGAATTATATTTTATACAAGATATATTTTATGTAAAGCTATATTATATACTTATATGCAGATCTGATATAGGCATCCCTTTATTGTTCGCTGCAAAAGAAGTGATGGGTAAACGTTGGTTGAATGAGGACACGTTATAATAGGAGCGCTTTGCAATGTGAGTGAAGTGGGAGGAAGGAAGTTTAGTCAAAGCGTTTACTTTAGTTCAATTCTCGTAACTGGAGTGGTTCAGCTAACAGTTAAGTTACTGGAAAAGCTTTAGCCCGAAATTTGAGACTTCTAGTTCTACTAATGCAATACCTTTGGCATATTATATAATGCTCGTGTGTAATATAATTGTAAATAGAGTGAACAAATGCATTTCTAACTCTAAATCTGCTTTATAATTTATAATGCATAGCTTGAGTATAGTATATACTTTTTTTTTTATAAAATAGAGAGTTGAATTTGCTATTTGCATTGACTAAATGTAAGAATGTGATGTGAATGAGTTAAATAATCCTGAAATGTTTTCCGTTCACTCTATTATCACTATAAACTCAGCTTTGATTCACTTAGCTTCAGATGGCATTTGCTTTTCCTAGAAAACTACATGGCTAATTGTACGGAGAATTAAAGATATTCCATTATAATGTATTGCCAACAATTCCAAAGAAATTATTAGCATCATTTACTAATTTGAACTGTTAATGTTAGGCAATTAATTTAGGGCGTGCCTTCATTCTGTCTATTAAAGTATGAGAATGCTAAAACCTTTTAAGTGTAAAATGTACGAGGATTTTTCCTAATGCCTAAATGAATCATTTGAACAATATTAATGAGTATAGAGAGCATAAAATCTTTTGTTATAGTTTCTTGAATTTCTTTAATGCATTAGCTAGCTAATTATTGCTAGTGACGTGGACTATAGTAGTAGAGGCATTGACCGTGAAAAGCTTTTAACGTGGAATCACGGACAGAGTCTTTGTCGAGCGAAATGAAAGGACAATAGAATACTTTCTTTCAATTACTCCCTCAAGGTGCCACACTCACTTATTCTTCAAGTGGAGAGAAGAGAAGCTAATGGCCAAGTCAATAGAAGAAAGACGCTTTAATTCAATTCCCAACTCTTTCAATCTTAACTTTGTGGCTTCGTCTCCTCTTAAGTTGTCCAGATCTAATTCTGGAGTCGATGCCTGATTCTATAATCGAACTACCCCTCTCCGTATATACATCTATACACACAAAGACAGCTTCCCGACTTTTTTCTCTTCACTCAATTTCAACTTACCAGCACTAGTACTTATCTTAATTGAATAGACGAACAGAGTGTGAACTCCTATTGGCTGTGTGCAGCACAAAACACAACGGCTAGCAGGCAATTATTTTCCTATAGCTCCTGTTAAATGTATTAGAGTGTGAATAATAATGATATCATTAATATTCCATTAAATAATAACTTAACTATTCACTCGTAGAATTATTGCAAAATTTTAGTTGAGACGCTGGCATCTTTTTCTAGTTTGCAACTTCGTACATACATCACATTTTTAAAATGTTGATTCATCCGTCTCGAAATATTTTCCACAGAAATAAAATGATTCTGGATATTACAAATAAATACAAACAGGTAGGTGGAAATGTTTGTGATTTCTTTTTTTCAAATAGCATTACTTCATTTCTTTACGATTTGGTATCAGAACAGATTGATGCAGGACTAAACATATTTACAATATGCCTTTGCTGCTGTCAATTACTGTGATTGACAATAAATGTAAAATGTAATAATTTGCGTTAAGTGTTTTGATTGCATAATTTTAGGTAATCTATCAACGAAGTGCCGCTGAATTAAATTGACGTCAATATCGTTTCTGTTTATTAATTGCTTTTACATTTTTAAAATAGAATTTGACAGCTTGGAAAAGTAAATTGTAATCTACAATCTACATCAAAAAGAGGCAAGTAAATATGATTAATTTACCATTACTACTAAGAATTTTTAAGAGAGAGTGCCAATTAAAAGTGTAAGCAATCTGTAAATGCACATAATGTATATGAATGATGATTACCTTGTTCCATTTAATTTATTCTTGTTGAAGAATTCATTTGGAATGTGCATAGAAAATCGTGTTCAGTGTGTACATATGCATTGCTCAGCATAATCTACATCATTTCACGCAGCAAGCAGTCCTGTCAATGTCCGCTATAGCAAGTAGGTATTTATAGGAAGATTATTAATAAGGAAATGTACATAGATGCAGATCAAAAGTAAATAATTGAAACTATCCGGGAGTTATGCATGTAAATGGAATTGTGTAATGATCTAATTTTAGTTTGTAAATGTTACGTATGCGCATAAGATTTTGGCAGTGTAAACAAGGGAATGTGCCCTTGAACCAATTTGTTTGTAATCAGATCAGTTTTGCATTTATTGTAGCCGAGAGGGATAGAGAACACTAGAACACATCAGGCAGGTAGAAGAACCCACCCACATCCAAGAATAGGTGTTCACGAAAGGTTTTTACCTAGATAAGACCTTGTCAGTTATCTCAAATCATATTTAATAGAAATATGGACAGCTCCTGTACCCAACAAAAGCTGTTTGTGTGATTGATTCGAGAGGAATTTTTAATGTCCTTGTGATTGGCGATGTGGTGACAGTAACTATTGGCCGAGAGTAATTAATTCTTATCTGTTTACTCTGTACCGAGATGTAATAATAGAGCTTTCAATTTAATGTATCTCTGCGTCCTCTGCGTAGATATAGGTATGTCTGTATTATTCCTCGACATTTTCAATGAGAGACACTTAGCATTTAATGTCATTGTCAAATATCATGAATGATAATTGATTTTCGTTTTGAATGCATGCAAAAGTAATATCCTTGTCGCAGTTCATTGGATTATAATGTAAATCTGTCTTTAACAATTATATAATATAGAAAATGAAGGGGCTAACTGCAAAACGACAACAGTTGCTGCATTTTATTTGTGCCATTTGAAAGTAACATCATAGAGCATATTTTTCTGCTTTGCTTAAGCTCAACAAAATTCTTGTTGCGTGTCATAATTAAGTTAAGTATGTAAGTTAACAAGTGATTAGAAGATAATACATAGTTACTTTTTTCCTGTTAATTACATAACCTGACAAATTAATGATAATATCTGCCACTTGAAATATTTACAGCCATCAATCTGTGGAGCTCACGTCCATCAGTCAACTAAAACGTGTGTAAAAGCGGTTACTATCAATTTTGTTGAGAAAAACGGTTTTTATTATAAGTGTGGAAAAACATTGAAATATTTTAATTGCCAGCATTGGAAAAATGATTTGCTGTTCTTCGAAATCCGTGAAGGGAGTGGATGAAAACCGCAATACTCTGGTTTCTCAGAATGGAAAAGCAAAAACAGGGAATAAAGAAAAACATGTTGAAAAAACAACAAGAAAAGCGCTGAGTCCTGTTGTGATACAAGCTATTCGGGAAAGTAACGTAAGTCTACTATTAAATTGTGCTTGGAAAACTTTGATAAAATAAAAGCAGGCTTTGGTAGAGAGCTAATTAAAATAGATAGAAAATCGGCAGGGTGTGTATGTAAAAGGACTAATAATGAATTCCATGGAATTTCAGGTTTTCACGCATGTATTTGAATATCTTACGGTAAATGAGCTATTACGATGTCGCCAGGTAAGCAAATTCTGGAACAAAGAGGCGTGCAAGATTCTCCGTCACAAAATCGAGGGAGTGGTGATATTACAAAGAGGCATGGACTATTATGTAAAGTTAATGAGCAAAAGCCTTGACATTCCTGTCGGAAGAGTTTTCTTAAAACTCTTCGACATGAATAGCAGCTCGGTACAGAAATTCTTTGACGTTGTCGGGCATTCCATTATTTACCTGGTGCTAAATCTCGAAGGGAAAAGTTTTCCTTTGTTCATCGAAAAGCTTCACTGTCTGAGGAACCTGAAAGAACTTTCTCTCAACCTTTTCGACGATGGAGAAGAGGAAGAAACAGTTGCCGTTCGTCGGAAAACGGGATATACACCAGGAGGGAACGGAATGGCATTGCCCGTACCAGAGATCAGAATAGTTATCGAAGACACAGAAGCAACAGAGGCCGAGAATTATTCCAGCAACGTGCCAACATCTTTCCCCGAGAAATTCACAGGGCTCCAAGATCTTGAGTCGATCGTTTTGTCTTGCGAAGAAAGCTGGAGAAAAAATGATCCAACATCCCTGGAAAAACTAATTAGCCTTTCGCCAAATTTGCGTAATTTGAATTTGCTCAAATGGCCATTTCCCCTCAAAGGAGATTTATTTCATCAGTCGCGCTTGGAGCACTTGAAATTCTTGGAGGTTCGCATGCTTGGCCTACAAAGCTTGGATATCCTAGGCCAGAAGGAATGGAGATTTTTAAAATCCATTCAATTAGAACTGAGTTTCGACATCACTCCCGAATCCTTCAAAACTTTTCTCGAGAGCTTCAGCAATTCACTTGAATATTTAGAAATAAAAAATGAATGGGATGAGGAAGAGTTGCCATTTATCTTGCCTGTGACGATGAAGCAACTACTCACACTAAGATTGACGACTTGGATGGGCATCGTTAGCATGGACTCCATTCTAACGAATGCTCCCAAGTTGGACAAATTACAGTTGAGCCGAGTCAGCCCTGCTAGTTTAGAGCTCAAGGAGATGAAAATCTGTGAAAGCCTACAGTTTCTTGCAGTTAATTATGAAGATACTTCTCATCCTCCCAAAACAATTCTCAAAGCTCTCAAAAACTTTGTACAAGCTTTCCCCAATGTCAAGTATCTCATGATGAAGAGGATGACGGATAAACTCATGGAACTCGTTTATGAGGGATGGCCCAATTTAGAGATGCTCAATATTACCACTACCTTTGGATTCAGTGACACTGGAGTCACTGGAATTCCTGTCATGGACTTGAAAACTGCCTCCAGACCCGAAAATCAATTGCCCTGCGGATGCTACATCCCAGCTAGACCCAATGAAATCAGAAATTCAACATACATCGGAAATCTGAAAAGTAAACTCCATTTTATTTTTTTAAACAAAATAAAAAATTGTTTATTTCTATTATTGTAGATACAGTAAAAACAGAGATACATACCATACACCGTTAATGTAGATATTTAACAGCTCGATGAAAACGTTACAGATTTGTCTGATTTACGGATTGAAACTGAAGTTGGAACTAAAATGACCATCACGAAATTCTCGCTACACCTGGGTTTCCAATATTTGACTAAACTGAGATCCCTGAAACTTGTGTCCCACGTACTGGAAATATTTGTTTATTCTTAAATATTTTAATGCTAATTAGTTTGAGGAAATCTGACAAACGTTTCACGCAGGAAATTGGGCCATCTTGGTGTCTTCGATGCATTGCAGATAATTTATTGGAATTAAAGGAACTGACGCTCATGGACCGGGCAATTTCCAATGATAGATACAATGAACAAGATCTCATGTATCTTATGAGGACGCTGAATCATCTGAAGATAACTTTTGTCCCGACGCTGTCAGCATTTTCAGCTGCTGCTCATTTGTCTGTACCGACAATTTAATTAATAATCCTAAAGTATACTACCAAAAGCTGGAATATTGGCGTGTACTTCTTACGGGTAAGGTTCAAGTAGATACTAATTATCATTAAAGTGACAGACATGAATGTTGCATTGATGTTTAATTCTTCCAGTAGATGTGTTAATGCACTTATAAGTCTCTAATACATTTTATACAGCAGTCTGTCGAATTTCATTAGCCAAAATATGCCTTACCTACTCGTTCATAAATAAATAAATAACAGGTATGTACATTTATAAAATCTGAATTATGATCACAAATCGTATTATTTTCTTTATTTCAATGGTCTGGCTTTTACTGTTAGCATACTTATATTATACAAGGTGTATATGAATTATAAATGTACAATTTAAGTAAGAAAATTGTTAGAAAGCCTCAAGAATTAAAAATAGAAAAAATTTCTGATCACTATCCATGTGAGTTGCATAGGCTTTTAACAGGAGCAAAATAAAAGATGAGTAAAATTTTGATAAAATATTTACATGAATTCAGAGGTTAGCATTGCATTGGTTGGAATTCTAGATAAATTCTATTTTCCATATCCACGTCCATGACCTCCGAATCCGCCCCGGAATCCTCCGCCGTATCCTCCACCACGACCGAATCCTGTGAACATAAAAAAATTTAGTATATTTAAATAAACTATCCGAGTTTTATTTTTGCTTGTATTTCCGAATTGAATAATTTAAATATTATTTACCTCCTCCAAAGCCTCCTCCATAGCCACCTCCACCGAAACCGCCGAAGCCGCCACCACCATATCCCCCGTATCCACCAAAAGCTTCTACAACAGATGCTTGATTGCAGATGAGAATGAGGGCAACAGCAACAGCGAAGATGGACAAAATCTGAAATAATAATTTACAAATTTTATTGATGAAAAGACAAAATTTCAAATTTTAGTATATATTTGTTAAGAAATTTGATAAAATTGTTTCCACTAACCGAATTCTTAGTGAGAGACATCGTAAAAAACGATTATTTTGTTCGCAAGGAATTACTTGTTTTAGTTAATTTGGAAGGAACAGTTAAAGCTGAAATGTTTGATACTTTACCGAATCGCAACTGTCTTATATACTAAATCCAAAGTGCCCCTTCATTTCAGTTACGCAACTGACCCATTATCAATACCAAAATCCGCAGGTTGCACTTACGAACGTAGGTTGTGTGTAAGAAAACAGTTCATTTCCCAAGTTAAATTCAGTCAAGTAAATCCCAAAGATTGCAATCGTTTTTTAAATAGAATGCATTGCTTTTGTTTTTCATCCACACACATTTTACATGCATGCATCATTTGACCTTTAACGCAGTTTGAAATTAAACGGACTTGAGTAAGCGCACATCAGCAAAGAAACATAACCTTTCACCCACATTCTCGGATGCTGTCTCTCAACAACTAATAATAAGATTATTCACAAACTCGTTGAATTGGATTTTAGCACGCACCTACACATAAAATGAAAATCCGCCTCTGTTTTAGAAAGTTAAAATTACGTGTAATTAAATGCATGCATGATTTTGAACACCTGTAAATGTGTTACACTTAAGGTCTTACATATCGAAAGGAATAATCAAAAACTTTTAAGATTCTTAGAGCACATACTTAATTCACACTTTAAAGAAGAACAAGAAATCAACTATCCGCAAGTATTTTCCGAAAATTAAGTAGGATCATCCGGATTTTTATAATCTCAATATAATAATATTGTTATTGTTAGAGTCCCATCCTAATTCTAACTGTCAATCATTGCAATTGGCATGATTTCATATAAGGGTGTGTTTCTTTAAGTATTTTCTGTAAATTGAAAAGGAAACATTGTATTGAATCGATGAAATTGATTTCGTCAATAAAGACGAAACATTTATCACAGTAAGACTGGAGCAGAGATATATCCATAACAGAAACTTCGAAAATCCAAGTGCAGCCCTATAAGCCTTATAAATCTCAATTTGAGTATTTATTTCTATTTCTGTTCGTTGTATTAAGTCGGTTGAGGACTGACCCAATTCCCACCGGAGTTTGATTACACTTACTTGTGTTTGTCTTAAGGCTTTTAGGGGTGAATGTCTCAATGTAGCAAGTTAAGTTAAACAAAGTGATTTGTATATAGAAAACAAAGGGAAATCAGAATTGAGCTTAAGTCAAAAGTTCGTTTTTCACAGTCACTCACTTTGACTTAACAGCCCACATCCCGAACAACATCTCTTCTCCCACTCTTTCCTCCACTCTATTATATAACTGAATCCTTTTCTATTTATACCGCGTGATTCTGAGTATGCTAGTAAAAAAAATCAATACCATTATATACCTAAAATAAGAATCGTACTAAAACGCACCGAATAAATCTTGTATGAAACATGAATGTGAGTTTTGTATGATTATATAAAAGATATATTTTTAAGAAGCTCGTAAATTTTTCATTCCTACTCCGTAAAACGGAATTTAGAGCATGAATTTGTATTGCTAAGTGTGAGTATCACTTTCGGAGGGGAGGTAAGTTAGGAAATCGCTTAGAGGACGAAGAGTATAATTTGAATTTGCATGTGGGTAATGATATATTACGTAACTTTGTTATTAAGAAGCGGAGGCGGGTGCGGTGGCGGTTGATTTGGTTGGCGGCATGAAGAATGAAGAGAGCACAAATGCGAGACATTAGCATTTATATTGAGTGAGACACACTTGCTTTACATTCGTCTCCATTCGAGATGTAGATAGATGCCAGGCGTATAGAAGTCATAGCCACCTTGTTTCCTCTGCTTGAACGCTGAAATCCGTTATGGCGCACTTGATGAAACGAAGTTAAAAGTCAACGGAACTGCGTAGAGTGATATAATAACTAGGATCATCATGAAATGTAAACTCCCGCAACGTCCAATAATGCACCTCTCATACAAACTGCAAACCTTTAACAGTTAAGTAGTTCGGAGAGAGAGAGCATTATATATCTTGGAGAGTTGTTTAAGTCGACAGTGGGTGCACAGTTGTAGTTGTTCGGTTGTTGGAAGTGAGGCGAAACCTGGCTCACGATCATCCATTAATTCACTTGACTTGAGGAGACACACAATCCCATTATTTAACATTACAATGACTTCTGTGAATGAGAGACTCTTTGACACTTGGCTTGACCTACTTATGCATTAGTGACTCAGTAAGAGAACCATTCTCAACCAGCCGTACCGTACGTTCCTATCCTTTACTTCCCAACTCAAATCCTTACACTCACTCTCATTCATTTTCACAACTCTTCCTTTTGTTTCACACAACTCTCCTTTTCATTACTACTATATGCATTATTAGCAGATCCAAAATTCAGATAATAACACGAGTTTTCAAACAATAGCTAATCCTCCATTCACCCCAAGTTACTTATGCACCTAAATGTGAATTCCGAGGAGAACCGAAATTTTTAAACGATAAGCAAACTATGGGCAGGACTAGTAACTTTTTTTGCATACATGTTCTCCACATTTGAACTTAGCAAAACTATACCTTCTGCTCTCACACCAACAACATTAAAATGTTGTATTGTACATTTTTGTACCCACGATTTTCACAGCATTCACTCCAGCATTCTTTTTATTGTAATATGCTATTAAATTTTTTTTATCTCTGTTGTGATAGGTGTCGATGAGGTATTCTAAATATTCTAATTATGTATTCTTTATACACACTGTTAATGAGGTAGGGTAATAATAATGCAGTTTATGTTCAATAAATTTTTGATAAACTTAATTGGGCCAAAGAAATCTGATAAGTCTGAAAAATATTGCAATAGTTTTCTGTATCGTACGTACCCTGATTATATAATGAAAAGAAAATGTGAAAATTACATTCTTATTATTTGAGGAAATGATAAAGGGAAAAGCGATTTTCTGCCATTATCAATTATCGCTGTTTGGTCTACACTGTAATGAAAATCTACTAAATATCCAATAATCCAATATTGTATAAGGACTTTGGGGTATGGATGGAAGGGGCTTTAATAGAGTTCGCAATCTGTAGCGAAAAATGAATTCTATAGCCTTGTGGAGATGAATGAAAAGCTGGAAGTTTGTCTTTCCTTTGTCAATATGTAGGATAACATTGAGTTGAATGGAGAGAGTATGTGGGTGGCGTGGTTGGTGTGTCCTGTGTCATAGTTCGATATTTTTCTCACGAATGGAGGACAGAAGACACGTAGCCTAATGCAGCTTCACTTCGCTCTAGTTTAGTGACTCTGGATTTACACTGGTCTACTTTGAGTGATGTGCTCATGCTGTATAGATTTCAGTTCAGCGGTGGTGGGTGGGTGGTGGTACTGGAGAAATGTATTAAAGTGAAAAAAGAGAGGCTGGAGAAGTAAATGAAGAGAGGGAGAGCAGAGAGGACGTTTGACAATCTGGCTGGAGAAGAGAGTGGGGAAGGAAAGGAAAAGCTTTGCAAAAGATCCAACAGGAAGGAAGGAACGAAAAGGAGAGCAGAATGCTGAATGTGGGACATAGATAACATTCCATTTGAACAACGTTATTTTCTCGACCTAGCTGTCTCTTTGTGAGTTGTATACTGGATGCTGTAGAAGGGAATTGTATGTACATGGCTAGTATGAGGAGAGAGAGAGAGATTCTACTGGAATGACAATTTGTAAACTGGATAAGTCCCAATGAAGAAAATAAGCCAAGAAAGGTTTAGCTAGCCTGCCCTGGTTGCTCATCTTCCTTTTACCCATTGAATGGCTAAGAAGAAGAAGAATCACGAGTTCTTTTCTCCTTAGTATGAAATGACAGGACTAATGCTTACTTTATATACGAAGCCAAGGTTAGTCAGATAAGTCAAGTCCAACTTAACATGTAGGGAAATGCCAGCCAAAAGCTTAGAAAGCTTTTCTCCAGCAGTCCAAGTCCAGCCAGTTCAATTCACCAGATCAATGACAATGTCCTGTCTTAGATATTACATTCCTCTCTCTCTCTCTAACTCTTCAGTCTACACTGAACTATATATATCCAGGAAAATTTGGTAATTCAAGGCGATGTAAAGTCGATTCTCTATAATATCTACTATATTATGTACCATTTCAGACAAACTGGACACGGGATAGAATGTGAAGTTTTATGGAGAAGCGATAAAGTCCACTTCCATTCGAATCCCCAACTCATTCGTCAAGAACACTACCAAATACTAACAAAATGAAAGTTACTTTCAGGACCTCCACCGAATCAACTATCAACTATCTTTAAAATCATATTTGTTTCCCCGAGAAAACTTACGAGCACGATCCCGAGAAACTGGCAAAGGTACCCCAAAATAAGTGCCACTTGAAATACCATATACTTTTATAACTGCCGCCTTTTTCAAGATATACTCATCATAATTGAAGGGAAAGGAAAAGCCGTAAAATATTTGACATAACTGAACAGGGACGCGCACTGAAAAAACTGGACAAGATGTAGTCTCCTTATGCATAATAATAACACAGAGACTCTCGTACATACAGCGTTACCTAAGAAGAAGATAATGTTGATATCAAAGAAAAAAGTTATATAATGCATGATGCATTGGGATACCCTGGATAGAAATAATGGGATATTGGATCCTCAGCCTCCTCCAGACAGACAGTGCCCGGCTGAATTAAAGTGAGTGACTTGAGTGAGCTAGCTCCTCTTCTTCTCAGAACACATTCAGGCAGAACAGAAGCAACTGGAGCTCAACTCATCTCTTTTCCCTCCAAGAGAGTAGCAGTTATAGTAGCCTGTGTAGAAAGAATGCCCACAGGGAAAAGCCATTCTCTCTAAACTACCACAGAAGTATAGAGTTAATATTGGAAAATAGGTTCCTGGGAATATTTGACCTCAAGGGTACAGCCTCCAAGCTCCTCTTCAATTTATAATCCTATATACTACCTACTACCTACTATCTAATGATAATCTTCAAGAAAAACTTTTTACATCCTGTCGAGAGAAGTGTGTCTTCGTTTTTAATACTCAGTTTCCTTTTCGAGCCTTACCACTTGGATATTTCAAATCCACCAAGCGCATCATTCTTCTCATCTTCTTGACTTTCTATTTCAAAACGCTAAAAAAGCTAAATATATGAACACGATGTTCCGTTTCCGTTCCTATTAATTTAAATTATATATTTTAAATTAAAAGTTATGATATTTTCAGGTATAGGAAGCGATTGGTAGCATACTTTTTATTGTTGTAATTGTAAATAGGTGCATATAACGATATTGTAGCACACGCTTGAGTTGCCCATTTTCAATCTGGTGTCAAATGTAAAAAAAATCTATATACAGTTTACCTTTCATGTCACCAAAGTATTTTTATCAGTCGTGTATAAGTAATGACAAATAGCAATTTTCATCGTAGTTTGAATTAAAACTTTGAAACTTAAAGGCACATGACTACTCATTTCTTATTGTTTGATGCTACAGGATCACGCACACGCATAGTATAATATTATAGTCAGATTATACCAAAAAAGCATGGAAATAATTATGGCATCAAAATCTAAATTATAATTAGATAAACAAATAGTAAATTCATATAATATTGTCCCACGAACGTTAAGTTAAAATAATAGACATATCAATTTATTATTTAAAGCAAGAGTTTCTGTAAAATATTAAAAATTGAATTAAAACTGACGTAGTAGCATATGGAAGTTAGTATAGTAGTAGAGAGCATTAGGAGTTTGTGTGAGAGAAAATAAAAAATTCGATGCACATAGAAAGCAACATCGTTAAAAAAGGATGAGCCTCGCCCAGGATTGCAGTTTAGTATCAGTAGACGTAGATATATATATCATGTATATGCTAACTGTAATAACACTTATGTATTCAGGAATGGAGAAGATACGGGATATCTATAGTGGGACTGAACTGGAATGCAGTTTGGAGTTTGTGTATGGTGCAGTAGTGCAGTAAAATGCACCAAGCTGCGGTTTTGTTCGGTTAGCCAGTGCTGTTGGACTAAAAATGTAAGGCGAGAGTTGGAGAAGGAGTAGTCTGGAAGGAAACTCGAGGCTCAAAGCACACTATTGACTTTGGGTGAAGGGAAAATGTTAAATAAAGTCAAGTGTAAAGATGTTCTTTGGGATGGAGTGAGGCGAGGAGGGAAGCAGGGAGTGGAATAACTGGAGAAGAAGACAATGCAGAAGAACGTAAGGAAGGAAGGAAAGTTGAGTTTCTGTAATGTTGTTCGGCTAATATAAGATTTCAGTTGCTCCCTACAGCACACGGCTCAGGTTGCGTGCTTGGAAATTATTCAGTCATGATTTAAACTGTTCCAGACATGCATTACATTACATTAGAATACAATACATTAAGTCGAAAGAAACTTCCCGTTCCAAGACGAAAAGCCAAATATGGCTCTTTGTTCAGATTAAGATGTCATGATTTATTGAATACGAACTAAGTAACTAAGACTTTACTTTCTCCTACTTCCACTACCTACTCTCTACTATAGTAGGTATAGACACATAATATATTAAGCATTTCTTCTTTTATACCTACCCCTTCACAATATTGAAATATTGTATACACTCACGATTGCCTGAATTCAACCATTATTATGATATTAACCAGGAAAAGAAACCTCTTTCACGTCTTCACCACATTCTACAGTTATTCTTACGCATAAAATATGTAGTTTATGGCTAATAGCCTTATTTAGCTATCCTTTGACCTTTTACTACCTTTGTTAAACTCAACTCCCTGGATAATCTATGGAAATACATTCATGGAAATTACTTTTCTGTTGAGCAGCCCAACGTTTTCTACTCTATTGCATATAGGCACATGACATCTGAACCAAGAAATCTCTGTCGGCAAAACATTAAGATTCTTTTACAATTGCTAAACAGTTTAGCCTCTCTGCATAACTCCATCCATCAAACATTTGCATTGTGTTCGACATTGTACGTTGTTAGCCTTCATTCCATAAATAAACTCCGTAATCGATATCCACAGGGAATACTAACAAATACGCACAAATAAATCTTTCGCTCTTAGCAATTTTCATATGCTAAACTCGATACTACCCTTGCTTGCGGCCTTCTACAATAAATGATCTTCGGCATCACTGCTTAATGTTACATGACATCTACTGGAAAAATCATTTTGTTAGAAAATGATTTTTCCAGTTAATTGTAAGAACGAAGATTTTGTTCAAAAAAACAGGCGTATATAATATATAATACGTAGAATTTTTAATTTAGTGCCTGTTTGTAAAATATAAAGGGGAGAAATTAAAACTGTTGAGTAATTTAATAGATGTGAAGACTTCTTAAACTTTAGCAGATGAAAACTTCATACAATTAGCATTATTTAAATGAAATGCAAGTTACAATACCTACATAAAAATTCAAAAGTTCAGGTGCTTATTTGAGAATACAGAACGGACTGTTCCGTCAATTGACGACAATTTTGTTTCCATATTTAACTAAAGATTTATTTTTAAGTGAACATAGAGTAGAAGTCCGTATGTATAGAAAAGAAAGGCTGAATGAGTTGAGTCGAGTCGAATTGACGGAGCTGGGCGAAAGGCAGCAGTAGGAAAAGCCATTAGAAGTTCCACCATGAATAGAAATGGCTTCCTTTGCCTTTCCAAGAGCATTCATAAATTTCCCTCTGTCCCAATAAATTTTTCCGTTGTGTCACTACCTCCAGCATATAAATGCATCCTTATTATTATTATTATTATATTTATTGTATATATATATATATATCCTTATCATATCTCTTTCCAATTCACTCACTCAGATTTTACCAAAAGAATTCAAATTTTCAAAAGAGTCAAACAGGCTGTTTGTGATCTGTTCTAGTTGACTAAATTCAAAATGCATACCTCCTACCTACTACATACCTCTCGCTTTACAACAAACTAACCACAAGAAACATACACGTGTACTTATTTCTTATGTGTGTGTATGCAAGTAGGTATTCATATTATTCGTTTGTGTTTTTTATGTGAATATGTGAATGCAGCCAATAGAGCAACAAATCGTGTCATACTATTATCATATGCTCTTCCGTCCTCGCCTCATTCACTCTTTTATACACATCTTCATTCAGATCATAATAATTTTTGGCTCCTTTTCGTCTTCTTATCTATGTGGTCCACAACTGCATAATACTAGAGCGCATATGCTTCTTTCACTCATCCCCTCTTTTCTACTCCTAAACATATTGCTCTTGGCAAACATTTCTCCAATAAACATCAAGTTGACCTACTAACAGCCTGGCAAATAGACAAGGCAATTTAAAATACCTTATTTATCAGAAGATTTACTTTTCCTACTTCACAGTTGAATCTGCTACCTCATTTCACATGTAAATAGACAAAAATTAATTAATTCGCATTTTCAATACTAAAACAATTATGCAGAAACGTCAAAAATATCTATTAAGTAATTATAATGACAAATTAAAAATCCGTGGTTTTCTATTATTGGGTTTCAATTTATTACAATTTGTAATTATATAATCAATCAATTTGTAATTATATCATCAATCAATTTGTAATCTATTTCTATGTTTTATTCCTTTACAATTTGTCACATTGCGCATTGAGCAATTTTAGAATAGACACCAATTAAACTTAGTGATTCAAAATGGATGGCTTTACATAAGTTTTGTAATGTAATGCTGAAAGTATGTGTGCATGCAATCTGTATGAAATGCACTGGGGAAATAAGAGTGATGGTTTTGGTTGGTGGTAAAGATGTTAAGAAGGTATTCGTTGGTGTTACAACATTTATAGAGCTATATCTGAATGGCTGTGTGTTTGTGTTGGCTGGCTCTGTCTCCTGCCTTTGCATTTGGCTCTGACGCAGCATGAATTATGGACCGACTGTGGATTCCTAACTGGGATCTATTGCATTATTGAACAATGTGGATTATTCTAAAAACGGTTCCATGTTACTCGCTACTGTACCTCTTTGGTTGGGCTACTCTCAATCTTCTCTATATCTCTTCAATATACATGTATGTATGTATATTATTGTGGTAGTGTGTCTCTTATAGCAGATATATTTATATATGCTTGAATTTTACAGATATATCTATACACAGATCACTCCATCATTTTGTTAAGCCCAATTTTGCGGATCGTTTCGTACTATTGACGGACTTAGTGGATATTTTAGTTTATCTGGATTGACTTGGCAAAAGGAAAAGCTCACACAGATCAGATACATAGCATTACGGCATATGGCACACATTTCAAATGCATTCTGTCTCGTTTAGCCATCTTTCATGGACATGGCCACATATGTTTCTAATTTATTATAGCATGACTGTGAGATGGATAGACGGCTGATTAAGTTATGACTTCATTCCTTACCCCTCGGAAATAATTTAATTGCATCATTCTAATGATTATTGTAGTTTATATTATCCGTTAATAATTATGATGATGCATCAATTAGTGTACTTGACAATGTTCTGAGACAGTATACCTTTCTACTAGAATTTTAAATTTTCCCATAAGAATTTTATATGTCGCTTTGCGTGTGGTGTTCAGTTTAATTTCAAATGCAAAATTCTGCAAAAAATACCAAAAAAAGAGGAAGAAATTCCCTTTCTTAACTATGTACTACATCAGGTTAAAACGTTGACCAGGGTTTTTTATTGTAAACATTTTTTATTTTTTTCTACGGTTGTGGTCAAGACAGATTAATTTGAAATGTTAGTAGATATAAACTGTCGATAATTTAATATTGATTTCGTGTATAGATCATTGAATCAGTTCTGAATGACAATTGTGGGGAGTATCGATAATGGAGAGATAGGGATAATGTGAATATTTTAGCCATAAAAAGAAAACGTGTAGAATTGTGCATGGAATGTCAAGGGAGTAAAGTGTCATCCCTAAAGCTTAGCACACAACACCAATGTCCTTTCCTTCCCACTTTTCACTTCAATAGCTCTAATGGCTGAATTCTGTGAAAACTCTGTGCTAAGTACGTAAATCTAGAGCCAAAGAATTCATCCATACTAAACCATTACCATAAACATGTAAAATATAATAGAATCCTGCAATCTGATTGTGTATTATTGTGTGAGTTTCATGTATAAGCAAAGTGTGTCGCGTATATTTGAGCACTATCTATATTACAAGTTTAAAATAGCGTGATGCAGAATGTAAATTTTCTGGAAACAGTAAAAACAAAGTCAACCTCGTCGCTTTCTTTCCCTTTCCTTCTTTATGTTGCTCGTTTAGAGGTTTTATTGTTTGGCAATGACATTCAGACCCTGACTTGCTTACTCTCCTAGTAATATGCAAAAGTACCTTACTTCCTCACTTTGTCAATCCGTGTAAAATTATTGTACATATGAGCAGTTTTTTTTAGTAGTGTAAATGTTTTCTAAGATGTATATGCTATGAATACAATTTCGCCATGATCATATATTACACGAAATGTTTACCATTTGCGAATAATTTTAGGCAAGCATTTCTTTCTCCTGGGGCCTCTTTCACAAAATTTGCAAAAACATAGCACATTTCTTAATTTTTTTTTGAGATTCTACTTTTTACATTGTCGTAGTGAATATAAAAGCATTTTGTGTAGAATTGAATGACTTTTCTCTGGGGATAAAAAAGTTTACAGAGGAATTTCTGTTTAAATTCTTTGGCAAAGGTGTGTGTAGGTGTTCCATTGGATATTTAGGTTGTGTAAATGTTTAGCGATAGGAATAAATAGATAAGTAGCAATTGGATAAAAGCGACTGTAAATGGAGTGAGTCGTAAAACGTTCTTTTTTAGAATGGAGGGAAATAAAAGAGCTTAGGTTGTCTCATATACTTACTGTTGCACTAATAATTTGTTTTCCGCCCTTTTACATAAAGTAGCAAATATCTTTTCAGAAAAATCGGAATGTGCATAGATATTCGAACAAAGGCAACTTGTCTCCTTGTTATCTTGTTCTATAGGGAATGTATGCGACACGTTTTTTATACAGGGAGCTAAATAAGCATCGTCCTGTCTGCAAAGGTTAAAAATGTCATAGTGTAGCAAAGTAGAGAGTGCAAAGCAATGCCAAGAAAATGGGCAGATAGAATAGTAAGTCTTATAGAACTCAGTTAACATACATAACATAACAGAGGGGAAATCTAGCGTGGTGTATTGTGTGTGTGTGTCGTAAAGTAAGTAGGAGAATGCTCGAGAAGACAAGGTATGTAAAGTAAAGAGTAAAGAGCAATATAGATAAGAATGACTGTGAATAACATAAGAGCATCACATCCGACTCTGTCGCTGCATTGTCTTTCCGTGTAAAGTAGTTCGGAGAGGAGGCGGAGGTTGTTGTGAGTGAGATAAGCATGGAAATAGGGATATTGGATGACATGATTAACTGACAAGATAATCTTGAACAAGATCTTTGAAATGGGGCACCACATCAACTTAACTCAAAGGCAGATTGCTCTTTAACTCAACTCAAGTGGCGGGACACTCGTCGTCTGTCCTTCCTCCAGCCACTCACCTCCCTACCTAAGATACCCGCATTCCCGAATCTGTCTCATCCCAGACAGTAAACGAACCCAATCCGTCGGCTCGCTTTTCTCTTAACCTTTCTAACATACCCCACCAAATGTACATCCATTAGAATGAATTCTATAACTACAACAAGTACAACTGAATCAAAGTTACACTCATTCTACGAATTCTACCAACAACAATATTTCTACTAAGTATACGATTTATACTTTGTGGCAAATCTTTTTATCCTACATTCTACATTCAAAAATTAAATTAAAACATATTATTTTTGTCATCTACCATATTGTTCATCCATCAGTATTATTAATATGACTAATATGAACGCAAACAAATTAATGTATTATATCTACCATTCTACATGTAATATCTACTAGATTAGTTAATATTTGGTGAGTTTGGTTTCTATCTAACGTGTACTTTTGAGACTATTAAATGTGGCACGGAAAATACTTTTATTTTAAAAATTCCTTGTTACGTGTCCACTATTTTCAGTATATTTACACAAATATATTAAACAAAAAAGTATAAAAAGGGGAAAAAGTTCATACCACTATTATTTGTAGTGCATAGTGCAGGCAATTGTCCGGAGTCTGAGAATAAAATGCATAAAAATAGGTTATAGCAAAATGGAAACAGAACAGAGACTTGTTAAATGTCTCATTTGAAACACAAATAACTATAAACTACGGATAGGTACCTTACTATTATAAAATCTATTTTATTGCTAAAATAGTAAGGAAAATCCGGTTTTACTGTACTGTTTTCAGCATGTTTACATGACTATATTTAAAAAATGCAGTGTAAATAGTACATATAACAAATAGAAATGTGCACGCTTACAATTGTCAGTAAATAGAAAGATCTATAAATGCTAAAAGGGTTTACTAGAAAATGTGAAATGGAGAAAAGCTTAAATCAGTGTCTCTGACTTTGTAAAAGGACATATGTCCCTGTAGTTTAACGCATGCATGTAGTTTTTAACTGTGTGTATTTGCATTTATTGTATTGCCTTGTTGTAGTTTAAGTAGCACTGTCTATATGTACTTATCCATCTGTCGGCCTCAGATCTCTGTTTAACTTGACTTTGTTTCTTTCCGCTTTGATCCGTGCCCTGATTTGGAGGAATGTGAATTTTCATGTCCTCTCTCCAGTTTACATTGCATCTCAAAGCAACAAAGCACATCATGTTATATTGCTTCACTAATACTTTCGAGGCTTTTAAGTCGCAGTTCACTGGGTCGTTTGTCAGCAAACAAATGTCTCAATGATCTTCTCTTCCCCAGCTTGTCTGTAGGCGGAACAAAGCAATATTCTTTGGCTAAAACTTATCAACTTCTGTCAATACGCAATTCCTTCCTCTTCTAACAGTCCTATAGTCAATTTAAAAGAAATCTTCCCATTCACATTGTCTGTACAACTAAATCCAATAAAATTAATTGCTACAAATTGACATATCCAAATCATTATTACCAACCACCAATTTTTGAGAGTAAGATATGACTGCTGGCATTATGGTA
>JAAAYG020087900.1:0-35696 GCA_009936455.2 Tomocerus minor | reverse complement strand
TCATTTGTAATTTATTACTGTGTCTATATGGCAAACTTTAAATGTAAAGTCAGTTGACTAATAAAGTCTTCCTCCTCAGCAATAAAAGTAAATTTAGAAAATAGACGCTAAATATTTAACGGTGATGCAGTGGAGCATCTACGAACAAATAGTAGAACTATCTGTACTGAAACTTTGCTATGCTGACAATGTAAAAATTATTTTGAAACAGTCTGGACAGTTTTTCAAAACCATCTCGAAACGTAAAATTTCAAACATTATACCTAAAGAACGATTCCTGACGGGTGTGCATGGTGACACCCATTGAGACATTTTATTTATTGACAATATGTCTATATGTACATTAAAAGTACACCAAAATTGACCCAAAAGCAAATCTTTCTCAATATTACTCCAGAGTGGGAATCAAATGTCAAAACGTTTCAATGGGTGTCCCCAAGCGTGTTCTTAAATCACATTGTCTGTACAAGACTTCAATTGCCAAAACAAAATATAGGCTTGAACCAATGTATATAATCGTCCAATGGTTTTTTTGCATACTTCTTCTTAGGGAAATGCCTTAAATCATGTTGTCAATACAATAACGAAGCGATAATTGCTCAGGTTTATGATATGATATTCATAGATAGGTACCTACCATATTTTATTATAGATATTTTCCATGTCGCGTTCCTTCATTTGAATTTTATAATTTTTTCGGAAAAAAACGATGGCTTCCTAGACCAAAAGACCTAAAATTATGAATTAAATGATACGTCAAAATTTTAATTTTTGTTTTACTTTAAAAAATTTGGGGATTGCCCTGCGAATTAACAAGGGTATTATTTTTCCCATTTGGAAATAGCAATGCGCAGAAAATATTTAGTGCAATTTAGGTGTCATTGTTGCAGAATGCAGACACAAACGCAACTTGTTTGCAAACGCAACGTCTGGATCAAGAAAATAAATCTGCAATTTTTATTGCCCACATTGCCAATAAAAAAAACTGGAATTTAATTAATGGCATTTGGTTAGCTATACCAATGGAAATATAATATTGCATCATCCGTTTTCTAATCAACTTTACTTCTGGGTCTATATAAAAAGCATGGGAAGGAAAGTGCTTCTCAGTCCTGACTCCTGTCCTGACGCCTTATATATACATATTATATGCACTGAGAAAACGCATCTTCATCCTCATTCTAATAGTACTTGTTATTCTTCTCAGGCATGAAACAATAATATATTCAGGACAAGATATTTAAGTATATAGTAGCAGTATATATAATGTTCATTGTCCTGCCTGGTTGTGTGGGGATTTTCATGTTTACACGCATACAAGGTTATTATTGTTGAGATCAGGTAGTGACACTGACACAATGCCACAAGTTCAATAGTCCGCCGATTATATTGCCATTATTATACACTACAGAATATAAAGTCGGCACGCCGTAAAATAATTTTTGTTGCTGCATGCCGTAAATGCCGTAAATTTCACAATGCCGTACATGCCGTAAATATATTATGTATGTATGTATAATTTACATTCATACATATATTTACGGCTTTTACGGCATGCCGCAATTAAAAATCGTGCGGTATTTACGGCGTTTACGGCAGGCGGCATATACGACCTACACACTCGATACTCTGATACACTACAACTGCAACTTTGCAAAAAGCTACGAGATAAAGAAGCGAGTATTATTATTGACTATAACCCGTTTTGCTCCTGGAGAAATAAAAGGTGATGCTGGCCATTGGCCAGATAGCCATTGCTTGTCTATAATAATAACATGTAGGTACCAAGTTAACAAGAACAATTAAGAGTATAAGACGTAAAAATGGGGAGTCGATTGAATATATCTGTCAAAATCCACGTCCGTAATTCTAAGTTTTCGGACTAGATTATAAGACAGTGTAAAGTAAATTCAGTTGATCCCTTTATATTTATGTCTAGGACATTATTTTGCATGCACTGTGTAAATCCTGACTAACATCCTCATATCAACTTTTCTCAAGGTGTGGTTGTTCAAGATAATACGTAAAAATGTTTTAATGAAGACGAGCAGACTAAACAGAACTGCTTTATTTAGCAGTCAGGAACTGTTCACGTGCAACCGATTATTAGTTGTATTTGCAGCAGACGCTGAATCTCCACTCCTGGAACTTAGAGTTAAATTGCATAAATACCCACCGTCCTCTCCGAATTCATCACATTCACTTTTCCAGCCTTACTACAACTATCTTCTCACATCTCCACACAATCAAAATCATCACCATGTTCAAGGTGCATTAATTTTTCGAATACTGAACTTCATTAAAATTAAAATTCAATCAATACTTGTCTAGAAAAAACCAATAGTTAAATTAAAAATAGAATTCTGTTTATTTAACAGTAAAGTTTTTAAGAGTTATTCCATTCAAAAGTTCTTACCAAATAAGATTTTCTTGTTGAAACGAAGTCTAAATTGCAGAATTTCAAAAAAACTCTTCATTGTATTTTAATTCAAATATTTTGTTCGCAGATTGTCGCTATTCTCGCCGTTGTCGGCCTCGCTTCCGCCGGAGTTTCCGTCCGTGACGCTGTCGCCCTCCAAAACCAAATCAACACCCAGAATGCCATCAACGCCCAAGGATCTCTGAGCAACGGAGTTTTGGCTGGACAGATCGCTGGTCTTCCACTCACCTATTCCGTCAGTGGCATCCCCGCTCTTGGTGGTGTCAGCTCCGCATCCGTTCGCGACGCTTTGGCCCAACAAAACCAAATTGCTACCCAAAACGTTATCAACGCTAACGGAGCCGTCCGTAACGCCATCTTGAGCGGAGTCCAATCCGGATCCAACCAGCTTGTTTCTGTCGCTGGAGTCCCTGCCCTTGGCTACAGCTCAGTTTCCGTTCGTGACGCTGTTGCCCTCCAAAACCAAATCAACACCCAAAATGCCATCAACTCCCAAGGTGCTCTCTTGAACCAAGGATCTCTCTTGACCCAAGGTGCTCTCTTGAACCAAGGATCTCTTTTGACCCAAGGATCTCTCTTGCCCCAAGGATCTCTTTTGACCCGTGGTGCTCTCTTGAACCAAGGATCCCTCTTGAGTCAAGGTGCCCTCTTGAGCCAAGGAGCTCTCTTGAACCAAGGATCACTCTTGACCCGTGGAGCCATCATTGGACAAGATGCCAGTTCCATCAATGACCAGATCAACACGCAAATTGCCATCCAACAAGGAGTTGCTGCTAGTCAACAAGGACTTTTGGCTTCAGGAAACCTTGTCGGACTTCCCGCTCTCTCTCTTCTTTCCTCCGGAAACGTCATCTCTGCCCGCGATGCTTCAGCTCTCGGTTCCCAAATTGCCACCCAAAATGTCATCAACCAAGGATCCCTCCTTAATGGTGGACTCATCTTGGTCCAGTAATTTAAAATACGCCACCACCAGTGAAATATTTTAGACCAATGTATCTAAAGATTCTTCGTAGCCATTTTTCTAAATTTGGGAAAACATCCTGCATCCTTATGTTGATCCTCCTGGTTTCAGTTTCATACCATTTAAACATTGCTGGACTTATGTTATAAGATTATTATTAATTATAGTCTTTGTGGGTACAATACATAGTGTCTATCTTTGCCAAAGAAATGTAAATTGGAACTAGAAGTATCAGCGCTGTTTTAATTGTTCTCATTCTGTTGAAATAAAAGACTATACACCGTTCACAAGGAATTTCTGTGTTAAAGTTGTCGCACTTTTTATGATATAATATATCCCTTGTTTAGTCTTTTAAGGAGGAGATGTAATGGCCGGGCAATGTGAGAGTACTCAAAGCAATAATGTAATAATAGATTCCTTTCACAGGCCGTAATTTCTTACCAAATGCTACCAATCTTTCCTCAAAAATCGGATTTTAAATTATTAGAATATCTAGGGCACATTGAGCCCTTTGGCCAGTTTTAGTTGGAGCTGACGTTGCTTAGCATAGAAAACTGGATGTGATAAGGAGATATCCCACATGAGTTTTATCTAAAGAACAGAGTCCATGTGGGAAAACAGCTATGGCAGTTTTCTCACTTTAACCACTACATCGCATTTGGAAATAATTGTTGTACATTACGAAAGGGTTGTAGTTTTTGACCGTGTACCACATCAACCCATTTTCATAAGATTTCTTAAATGAAATGTATGCAAATTTTGCTCAATCTCTTCCAATTCGTTCGAGAGTTACTCCTGTAACAGAAATACTGGTGCACTGATGAACGCATAGAATGTGTTATTCAATTAAGGTATTAATGCCTCAATAATACACAAAAATCGTTTTTCTTAGCCACCAAAGGGGCTAGGGCGTTATTTGTTTTTAAACGTAGACCTTTCTGGTACCGCGGGCGAGTCGTAGGTGTTTCTCCAAAAAGTGTCTACAAGTGCCAAAAATTTTTTTGTGGAGTGGGAGAAATGCATGGAATTAGGACACAAGTATTTATTTCTCCGTTGTTTGAAGAGCTAAAAAATCGGTTACGACTTTCCCTCGTGACAGGTCTCCTTGATTTTTTGCGATATTAAATTTCAAATTCGTGTGTCTCAAACTTGAGAAAAACGGTTTTTGCTTTTTTGCCATACACCTATCCATGTTAACGCTGAATCGGTTACTACGGCGTGCTGCTAAATAAATACTACCACTTTGACACCAACTGTGTATTGACTTCTACATTCATATTTATTTATTACTCAGCACCCCGTAGTAATATTTTTCGCGCAGGCACTGTCGATCATTGAGGCACCCTTAAGCTGTCTGGGAATTTCCTAACACTACACTATTTATTATTATATTGACGTTGGCACTAAGAATATAATAGAATCAAGAGGAAGTTTTATATGTGATACTGATCGATAAGGGGCGAAAAGGGGTTATCCAGGAATAAAATAGATATTTCAAATGAAAATTACATGTTCTCAAACTTGATTCTCAACGTGCGATGGAGTATAGTTTGCGTGAGAGATTCGGCATTTGCCATAAGTACCTAGTGCATTAAACTAGCAAGGTTATTATTTCATTTCACGTTTTCATCGTACACATGCATATAATAATACTACTTATTGTGTCTCTATATTGTAATTATATTTGTATAATAACCTGCATTGTAAAATCCATCTATTCCTATTTCTCATGTTATCATCATACATATTCTTGAAATAATTTTATTTTTGTATTCAACTACCTAGGTAAAGTAACACACAGATTTACGGAGATAATCAAAAGAAAAGTTATAAAAGTACCTCAATGATATTTAATGTCCATTTCATGGAGAATACATAAATGTGAACTTCAGTTGCACAATTCTTTGCACTAACAAGTGTTACACCTTAAGTAAATGTAGGGTGCAATATTTTTAAGCTGTACATAAAGGCACTTGATTTCCAGAATGGTAGCAATCAAAATTGAAGTTATAGCTCTGGGTCCTATTGTAGGCCTCATCTTGGTTTTAAGTATTCCACCGTTGTTGCGACTCGCTTTAAATGTCGATAAATTCTATGACAGATCAACAGTTCCTAATCTACGAGAAGGGGAAAATTTTGACTTTATCATTGGTGAGTCTTTCAAACTTAGTCTTAAGAACCCAATTTAGGAAGAGGGCTAAAATTTAGTCCCGAAATATAAAAGCTACACATTCATGGGTAGCGCGAAAAAGTTTGGTATTTTTTGCCGGAATTAAGTGAAATATATCCTAATATTGCTCAAATATTAGTGCAAAAATGTTGAGTCTTTTACGAAAAATATTTTTTTCTCAAATTTCGGGGAAGGGTCTTCAGTTTTCCTCAATACCTGTGTCCTTGCTTTCATACATAGAAAACTAATTTAGCTAATTTAATTACAATTTTGGGAATCGACAGCTAAAAATTAACATAAGATTTAAAATCATTATTTTGAATTAAAGTTGGTGGAGGCTCATCTGGCTCATCTTTGGCTGCCCACTTGTCACAAAATTACCGAGTGCTGTTATTGGAAGCGGGGGGTTACACTATTAACCCACTCATTTCCATTCCTATTTTCTCTCACCTAATGAATGGTCAGCCACCAATAGACTGGAGATATCGCACCGTACCACAAAAAAATGCTGCATTCGGTCAAAAAGATAATGTAAGCACTGTTAAATAATATCAATGTCAATTATTTTTAAAAAATGTACAAAAGAGTCCTCAAAAACTGACAAAAATGACTGTTTTTTCATGGAATGCCACCAACAATGCATAATGGGGCTTAAATTTCCCCCTTAATAATTAAACAATCACCAACTATCACTTTTTTACAAGTGCGGAATGCGGAAGTGAGAAATTCTTCGGATATAAAATATTTTTTTATCCGAGATCCAGCAAATCTCAAAAGAAAACGAAAAATTTTGCTTTTATTCGGAAATTGCAACGCTTATTATTAATTGTTTTTCTGGGGCGTTTTCATTGTTCGTGTTTTTGAGGGTCTCAATAATTAATATGTACTATTATGTATATTAATATTAATGTATAATATCAACACTCACAATTTCTTACTTGAACCAATTAGGTAGTATTTTGGAATTCTGGTAAGGGATTGGGAGGATCGTCTTTGGTCAATGCAGCAATATTTCTTCGAGGGAATACCCAAGGATTCGACACCATAGCTGAAGAAACAGGAGATCCTATGTGGAGATTGGACAATATACTAAAGTATTACAAAACGATGGAGGATTATAACGGATTCTTTGACAATGGTTCGTGTCAATATTTTTATTTTGTAATTTTTTTAAAACGGGTTAAAAGAAATATTTCAATTGAAGTGATAAAACTGCAATGCAGAAGAACATGGAAAAGGTGGAGAATTGAGTATCGAGGGTGCATATAATGTACCGCTCATAGACAATCTTTTAAGAGCCGGACAAGAATTGGGCTATCCCACACGAGACCCTAATGCATATGGACCTCTTACCCAAGGTGAAAACTTAATTTCATGCTAAATTATAATTAAAAAGCATATAATAACTCGAACTAGTACTTTAGTAATTATTATTAATATTAATATGTAGGTTAGATGTATATATATATACCCATATAAATATAATATCTATTAATACTATTAAAAAAGTAAACGCTATCCAGAGTAACCGAATGTTATGAATTATTTCCCGAGAATTTTGTATAAATTCAATAAGAATTTTGTTAATGACGTTTATTTTCCATAAGGTTTTGCTCCAATGGATTTTTACCAGATATATGGAAGAAGACAAGACGCTTACTCAGGCTCATTGCATTACATGGCAGGAAGAGCCAACTTGGTGATCCGTAAATATTCCTTTGTTCGTCATTTGCTAATGAATGGGACTAGAGCTTATGGGGTTGAATACGAGCGCCATGATTCTGTCCTCAATGTCTATGCAACCAAAGAAGTCATTTTGTGTGCTGGAACATTTCAGAACCCGAAATTATTGATGTTAGCAGGAATAGGACCGAAGGAACATCTGCAACAATTGGGTGTACGCTCATTCATAGATACAAACTTTACATTTCATATTAATTATTTCATATGAATTTATTAATTTAATAATTAGGTAGTAATTTAATAATTAGTAATTTAATAATTAGGTAGTAATTTAATAATTAGTAATTTAATAATTAATTTTTAATTTAATAATTAGTAATTTAATAATTAATTTTTAATTTAATAATTAGTAATTTAATAATTAATTTTTAATTTAATAATTAGTAATTTAATAATTAATAATCAAATAATTAATTTTTAATTTAATAATAATTAATAGTTAGTTATTAATTTAATTATGTCATATTGTACATTTCCTATTAATTATACCTTACTTGCATTTTCATGTGCCTATATTTTGTTTTCCTTGCCTGAATTAACTTTTTTAATGGATGAATCAAATAATTTTTCTCGAAATTGTGTCGTTAGATTCCATTGAGGATTGATTTACCTGTGGGAAATATATTGGAAGATAAATATGGAGCTATAGTTGGACCTTTCATTGTCGACAATGGAAAATCTTTTCGAGAACTTCGAGATGTAACAACATCATCGATACTTCGTTGGTTGACTTTTGGAAGTGGAGTAGTGGCGACAGGAAGATCAGAGGCCTCTTATCAAATAGTCAGTGACTTTGCCAAGAGTCAAGGAAGAGTCTCAGTTCCCGATGTCCACACTTACATCATGGTACTTAGTCCTGGGAATATCGCGGATATAGGACTCATCGCAGGTCTCAATTTTAAGCCCGACTTTGCAGAGTACGTCAACACAGTTCGAGAACGAGATACTTTTTTCCAAGTTGTTACAGTTTCAAAACCCTTTAGTCGTGGAACACTTCGTCTAGTGGACAGAAATCCTAACAGCTACCCAATCATAGATCCTAATTACTTGGGAGATGAAAGGGACTTGCGAACATTAACTGACGGTATGAATAAAATAAAATCCCAACCTAAATTAAATATCTTGCACGTGGTGCACAAGTTTCCTAACAATTTTGAAAAAATTCCGGGTCTGCAAACATTTTAATATGCACTTGTGCGCTAAATTAAGGAAAAATTTATATTTGATACAGTAGTGAAGTAGGTATATGTAGACTATTAGAGAGTTAGCGCAAATTACACAGAAACGTAAAAACAATTTTGCCAATAAATAAGATTTAAGTCAAAGAAAATCGAACTACATCGACGAAAAATAAGTTTCAATGGTTAGTATTACTTTATGTCGACGTATTTGATTAAATGAATGAGAATCGACTTTAAATTAAACAGTGAAACTATAATTGAAAGAATTTGAATAAAAAATGTAAACCAACTGCAACCTTTCGGAGAGCCGCAATAGTAATACTACACACTGGCAGTGTGACACTGCACATATAATTTGATGCAATATAGAAGTGTTTTAAACTTAATGAATACAATAAAGATATCAAATAATGGAATATATAAGAATCTTTCATACCATGCATTTGGCCAGAATTTACAAAGTCTATTTCAAAATGTTTTAAGCAATTAGAAAGTATTTAATAATGTGCGTCTAAAATAGACTGCTTGTTTTTTAGGTTTGAAGTTTGCTGTGCAATTAGTGGAAGAAACTTCTGCCTTTAAAGAAATCAACGCTAAACTCTTAGACATTCCTTATCCCGGGTGTAAGGAATTCCCATTTAAAAGTCACTGGTATTTTGAGTGTTTGGGAAGACACACAACAGCCAGTGCTTATAAATACAGTGGGACGACACCCATTGGAAAGGATCGAACGGATCCATTCGCCGTAGTTGACTCTCGGTTCAGGTAAATATTTAAATCTGCTACGGTCAATTAATTACAAATGTCATAGCATAAAATAATGAGAATTTTGTCAATCCGTGTCATGTTTCAGAGTATTAGGAACTGAAGGACTTCGTGTCGTGGGTGGATCAATGCTGCGTGTGAGCACTGTATCCGTCAATGATGTGACCTGTAGAATGCTAGGGATTCTAGCTGCACATGTAATTACAATGGAACATGACCCTTACCTTAAATTACCTAAACAGCTATTGAACACTCGATCGTGATATCAATTAGTCTAAAACTCATTTTAATAGTCATAGTATCAAGTATTGCGTAATAATAATTTTAAGTACACTTATAGTAAATAATTTTAAGTATATTTATAGTAAATAATTTTAAGTATACTTATAGTAAATAATTTTAAGTATAGGTACTTATAGTAAATAATTTTAAGTATACTTAAATATAGTTTACCATGAAGTAAACTATAAAATAAATAATACAACAATTTTCATTTTTACTTTTTATGTATTTTATTGACTGCTTTCGAAATGAAGTACAGACACAGTAAAATAATTCAACAAGTAGCATAACAAAATGGGGAATTGGACAATTTAAGAGTAATTGTGTGCTTTAAAAAGATGATTTTGTAACAATGAAGCAGATCCTTTAACAGCCTACGTAGCAATATCCTCCGCTATTATTATTGGGAGCTTCATTCGTTTGAGAAAGATTAATAATTAATTTTTATAATATTTATAGCAAAAATGTTATAATATTAGCATTATTATAGATATAGTCTTTCATATACATTTTACATAATGTCACTAAGAATTTCTTTTTGAAAATTAGAAAATTTTATTAGAGCAATGGCAGTCAAATATTAATTTTTGGTAACTTCAGTTCTGAGGCTTTTCCACTTTTGGAAAACAATTTCAAAAATAGTTATCCATCCCGCACCTTCGCGCCGATCAAAATTGAAGAACCAGCTAATTCCTTCTGACGAAGTCCACCAAAATGGGCTCATACTGTAGAAATAAAGGATTTCCTTTTATAGTTTTGAAAACAGTGTCTTCACGCTTTTCAATGACGAATTCTTTTAAGTAGTGACAGACGATGATCTTCAACATTTCGTAGGAGAATCTCTGACCAATACATGCTCTTGGGCCATGTCCGAACATTCCAAAGGCATACGGCTCCTGCTTTTCCTTTTGTCCAGGCATAAATCGTTCAGGGTCGAACGTTTCGGGGTTTTCGTACAAGTCGGGATGGTGGTGGAGTGCATAGAGAGGGATCATCACAATCATGTCCTTCTTTATTTTGATTCCGTTGTGCTCCCAGTCTTTAGTGCAGCGACGATCAGGGCGAAAGAATCCTGGCGCAATTCGTAGCGTTTCCGTAATGCAGGCGGTTAAGTAGGGCATATCTGACATGCTCTCGTAGTTTATCTTCCCGCCACTCTTCTCCAAACAAGAGTCAATTTCCTCCAACAGCTTTTCTTGTACTTCCGGATATGTGGCCAAATAGAACGTGAAAATTGAAAGAACAGTTCGAACGGCTTCATAGCTCGCAATGAAAAATTCAAAGGCTTGTGCTAACGCCGTTATATCTGTAATTCCTAAACGTTTGTAATCTGGGTCTGTCTCCGCCTTTTTGAACATTTCCAAAAGAGTATTGACCATATCCTGTTTCTTAATTCCAGACTTGTCCCGACCTTCCAGTATCCCTCTAATCGTTTTCTCAAAATTGTCCATTGAGCTATTTTCAAAAGTTGGAGCAAACTTTTGCAGAATTGGAAATGCACCTAATCAAAGGCATTAAGGTTTTACTTGTCTCATTACTTGTCTTATCATTAGCTATCTTTTTATTTTTAAAATTCAGAAAATTGTATAATATATTATATGATATATCTTACTGCCATATGTGAAAGTCCAATCGAAAGAGAAAAAATCTCCTCCCATTGAAGTTTTTAAGGTATTAATTAGTTTATTATTTGGATCTCTGGCGTTCTCAATTTCTATTCCACAAAAACACTTTCCAATGATTTCCAGAACCAAAGGAGGGACATATCTGTTAACACAGGAAAAGTTTATAAGATTGTTATCATTTATATACTTAACTTCATTCATAAAAATGTTATTTGTGAAAATACATGGGTGAGGAAATGGAAAAGTAAAATTTTCTTGGACACGTACTTTCGAAATTCCATCTTAATTTTCTTTTCTCCTTTCATACCCTTGACTAATGCGTTGACATATTCTTCTGACAACTCCCGAACGGTCTCTATCATTTGCTTTATTTTTCCAACTGTAAATTGAGGAGTAAGAGCTGCTCGCACGACTTTCCATTTTTCGTCTGTATAAAATATTTTAAAGACCATTAATTAACCGCCCTGCATATAAATGAAAGTAATTTGAAAAATTTAATTGTAAAATAAAAATGTAAAACCGTCAAGGAAATCAAGGAGTTCAGATGTTACAGGATGTTCGTCAAGAAATCTTCTATGATTTCGAAAGTATTCAAAATCCGTTGACAATATTTTTCGAAGAAGTACTGGATCCGAAACGTAAACAGTTGGAGTACGACCATCGTATATCTGGAAAAGAAACCATGTCAAAATTAAAAACTATGCACCCATGGGCGTATCCAGGGGGCTGAAGCCACCCCTCCCCCTAAACCCAAAGCAAAAGAGGAAAAATTTTGGAAAAATAAGCGAAAAATACGTAAAATTTTCTACGCTTCGCGCGAAATGAGTTGTTTTGATTCATTTGTAACTTAAAATTTCAAAAATTTCGCACATCGCCCAACATAAAGCTAAAAATGATCCCCATAAATTATCAAGCCCCCATTAAAATGAATTTCCTAGCTACGCACTTGTATTTTATTTTATTCCTATTTATTTCCCTTTTATTGAAGAAAACTAGAGATAATTTCGTGAAATGTTGTTTGACAATCCGCTGAGACCGTACAAAGCATAATAATATAGTAATAGCATAATAATATGCATAAGTACAATAAATATACATTGGATTTTTACTTTATAAATATATAAATTGTATTTAACAAGAGATATGACTGAAGACTCACCCCGTAGACATGACCGTAAGTTTGGGACCTTTCTAAATCCAGAATGTGGTGATGTACATTATGTCCATTGTAGTTGCTTCCGAGGACCCAATGCGGTTTCACTACCGGGAATCCCAAGTTATCCAGTGTCCCATAATTCCATCTCGCATAAATAATTAATGCTCCTGCTGCGATTAAAACTGCAGCTATGATAAAAACAAGCAACCACAGAACTATCGTCACCAGGAACATCATCTTTAAATCCTGTTCTGCGAGTCTTCTAAATATCCAGTCCTTATTTCGGATAATTAAAAATGATGCGTGTCGGCCTGTCACGGGAGTGGCAGTCTCGACGGTCTAACTGAAAGTGTTTTCCTTCGTTGTTACTACTTAACTGACAAATTTGGACTTTGACTGTCCATTGAAAGTCAGAAATATATAGTAGATTTATACATCAATTCATAAACAATGTATATTTACTATCAGCACCTAAATGCAATGGAATCATCATGGATATAAATATAGTACAAGATCATACACTTCATGCATATATATAGTGTATAGGGAATATATCTGGTCTGTGTAATGTCCTTGCTTTTTCATGATGAGATGCGATGGATGACCTTGCACAGTCATTTATTATTGTTACTCTGTATTTCTCTTTAGCTCTGGCTGTACCCACAAAAAATTGTCTATACATCTTCTATTATTATAATTACTTAGTCAAAATCTGTGATCATAACGATTTTGCAGCATCATCTGTGTAAAGTTGTTCATTGGAGTCGTGAATATGCTGGGATCGTGACAGTTAGAGAAGACACAGGGTGGGGGAAGCAAGATTCGGAGTGGGGATCCTCTGAATACTGCTCAGAGGAAAATAAGTTAAGAAGTCGAACTTGTTAAAGCCAAACATGATTCTCGAAATTATATGAAATACAAAAACTATGCAATTATTATACTACTATTTTTCATTCATTGTAGTCTTAAAACGGCAAAACGTTTGGTAGTCTGTCGTGCACGATATTAATTTTCCGCAGTTAAAAATAATTATCATTGTAGCGTTTTTTCTTCACCCTCACCACCGGCTCCGTACTGACGCCTATTAATGTCATATTCATTCCTAATCATGTTGGACGATAGACACCAAAAAATTTGCAAAGTTGGGGCTGCTGTTGCTATTAATGCTTCAACAGGGACATACTCATATCATAAGTTTAGTCAAGTGCAAAAAATTAAATATCCCAGTATATACACATGTACTGAATTGTAAAACTTATTCTGAAAAAGAAATATTTCCATCAATAGCGCCAGGCTGCAGACTCTGGATAATTATTACTGCAATGATGTTTTGAAATGTTTCAAAGTTTCAAAAACAGGGACAATAATTTTGAAAGGTTCCATTTTCAACTTAACTCTTTGCATTCCCATTCAACGAGCTCACTCTCACTTTAAAATAGTTAGTCACGGTCACGGCATGTCACGGCTTAAATTATAAAATGTATTTATCAGCTCTCCGTTGGACTGAGCTATCTCATCTCCACAATATTTTTATTTTCATGGCTAGATATGATTTTAGCATTGCTAATAAAGCGCATAACAATAATATACTTAAACTTAAAACTTTTTAAAATAATCATGTTATTATTTTATCAACCGCATTATAAATTGAATATCAAAATCAGATTCAGATTACAAAGAGTGATGTTACTTTTATAAATTACAATTATTCATGCCTATTGTTGGAAATATTATGGATTAGTATTTGTATCAGTTGCAGGCGCGTAGGAACCGTGTGGGCAGGAGGGCATTGCCCACACGGAAAATGGGGTGTGTGGGCACTGAAGGTAATTGCCCACACAGAAATTGCGAATTTAGTTAGACTTATTTACTCTAAATTAAAGCGCAATGGGAAAAGAGGTCATTGTTTCATCTTTATTGGAGAAAAAGAAAAAAAAATTGGAAAAAATTTTTCGCGCTACGCGCGAAATGAGCTATTTGTCATCAATTTATCGACTAAAACCGCAAAATTTTTCCGAAACTGAATTCTAAATAAAGCTTTGCATGATTGAGTTTGTAAATAACGATCAACGTAAGTGTGTTTTTGGTTTCATAGAATGATTTCATTCGCAAAACAATAAAATAAAACATTTTTTCCTTAAAAGTATTTTTATACGTATGAAAAATATTGCCCAGTGCCCACACACTCTCAACTACCTTCCTACGCCACTGATCAGTTGACAAGATAAATCACTTAAAAGTGCAGAGTACAATGTATGTAGGAATCCCCTTGTTTTGTCAGTAAAGAAGGATATTGAGATAAACATAAAAATTAAGCTCTGCCTGCGACCAAAACTACGACATTGACGAAATTTCCGACCACAAGAGTTGATGAGATGAGGATGTGTCAGATGTGTGAATGAGCTTGCGGGTGTTTGCCTTGCCCCACATCAACAACGTTGATAAGAGGCCGGCAGTGACGGCACCTCCAAACCGCTGTCCTTTGAACACCACCTGTCTGTCAACAGAAATGAACACATCCACCACTAGATAAACAAATTCCATAATTCCGTCCCAAATTCTAAATCTCTCCTTCTCATTAACAAAATATATTTATCTGCACTCATACATTTCCATTTTACTCAGCATTTAAAGAGATTTATACTTAGAACAAACGTCATTTCCCTATTGTTACTACTTCTACTAATTTGGAGCAATTACTGAGGTTTGACCTATTTTATAACTTTCTTACTCCTAATCGTAAAATTAGATTTCTCGAAAGGTGATCAAATCACATAGTTCCTTATTACTTTATTAAGTTCAATTTCATCAAGGAATAATTTCTCTTCTCGTAATTGTAACTGTTTCTATTCTAATCATAAATTGTCATCGTGCAAGACAGTCGGATATCTTATGTGTATTTAAGACGATGACGCATTATGGGCGTTAGCCATTGACCATGTCAATGAATTAATCAATGCGGTATATAAATATAGCTCAGGTCAATCACTTTTTTAGCATAATTATTTTCTTTTTAGAGATTAATTTTTAAATAATCATTTAGACGTTTCCGTCCTCGGATAATTTCAGGGAAATTTTAAGGTTGAAGATTCTCTAGGATTTTTAATATTTAATTTACAAATGCAATTGCTAATTGGTGGTAGAAAGAAATCAAAGGATAAATTAAGCCATAGAGTAATTCAAATAACACAATAAATACTAAATACTGAACGAAAATGAACAAAGTCAAAACCGGAAACTTATTATTTCGAATCGGACGACTTCTGTTCCTTTTGCACACTTGTGCTATGGTTTTTGCTTGGTTTGCTTGGTTGGATTTCGGAAACTAAAATTTCAGAGAAAGTCAACGAATTACGAAGGCTTTTTGGTCCATAGGGTTATAAATTTTATACTTCGGTAGGCTTTTAGGTAGCTACTTGAAAATGGTTTGTCTTAAATTAAATGGGATTTTTCAAGTCCTTTGTTTCATCAGCGGGTACTAAAAAAGTCGTTATCTTCTGTTCAAATTCGCAAAATGTTTCCTAAACAATGGTGGGTATTACAATCATTTATTATGTATTATTTTAGAATCAGTACGACAATGGCTTCATGGATTTCGGATGGATCTAGTCAGTTGCAAATCTCCGGGGATGTTGTGACATGCACTTCAACAGGCGGTGGTGACACGTACAACGCAATGTGGAAAAGTGGTGATGGGGTCAACTCTGGAGAACATTACTGGAAAATAACTTTTCCTAGTCTTGGCGAAAATGACGGTGCCTTTGTTGGATTGACAAACGATGAGAAATTTGGCAAGGGTTGGTCAATTCGAGGTTTGCTCTACGGAGGGAATTTGTCAAATGGTAGCGGTCTTCTAGTTCAGAATTACGGTCCAAGATTTAAAGCTGGAGACACAGTCGGAATTTTGGCGGCAATTTCCGACGGAAAACTGAAAGTCTACTTTGACCACAACGGCTCCCCTCTTGGACTCGCTTTTGACATTAGCGCCACTATTCTTCCGAATGTTCAACCAGTTGTTCATTTTAGCGGCTCTGGCAGCGCAACAATCAACAAGGAGAGCTCCGTGCCTGCGGCTGATGCTCGAGGTCGAATTTCGAAGGCTCATGTAGACATTGAAGGACCTTGGGAAATTACTCAGGATAACAACGTTAAAATTGCTGGAAAAGCTTTCGTAGGAGAAAGATTCGGAGAGAGACTGGCAACGTTGACTTTGAAACCCGGAAGTGGTGGGGATATCTACAAAGTCTCTCTTCATGTTATCAATCACGTTGGATTCCAAGTTGAAAGGACGGCTAACTCATGGAATTGTGTTGGAGGTGGAGTTTCAACGAAAATGGCTGGACCTCCTGAATTGATGGATCTGGAAAACCAATTGTCAGCTGCGATTCAGAAGCCGGATTCTGTCACACTCTCTGGTAATCAACTCATTTTAAAATCTGGAGATGTCGACGCCACGTTTGATCGCTTTGATAATGGACCGCGTCCATACACTGAAAATCCATTTGACTAAACTCAAATTGATACCGTAAATACCTAATAATAATTAGTACCGACTTATAAGAGCGGGTAGAAACAAGTCAATCAATTATTGGTTTAGTATTAGTCGTCGTATTTATTGAATTCAAAATTAACATTCCGGGATATTTATATCGGGCTTTGCGTATTATATAAAGTTATAATTGAACCTAGAAAAATTCTGTAAAATTGAATTTTTTTAAATTGATTTGGTTATCCTAGGATGTTACCTATTTTGATTTGCTATTCTTCCTCGAAGGCGAAGTTCTGGTACTGATAATTAGTGTATTTACCGTATGCAATTTAAAAAGAACTGCGATACTCTCCGTCCGTCCACAATTTATATGCCAATAATCAACTGTGTATGCATGCGGCTAGAAAAAAGCCCAATTTATGTCTGATGAAAACCAGACCTGGCATTTAAAAAGATAATTCTTGCAAAATTGACCAAATTTTGCAAAGTGCCTTCACGTTAAAATTATTTTATAATTAAATACTTATTTAAAAACTAAAATATTGTTTCGGTTGAATTTGATTCAATTATGGTGCTATTTTTCTCTCTTTCTGATGCTATTAATATATTTTGCCGGTGTGTTTAATAATAATATACATAATAATAATTTTAAGCCTTTGGTTTTGTGATACTAATGAAATGATAATTGCCTGTGTTTAAAAAGCTTGATTACCATTATAATTAGAGAATACTTATAATACAGCTAAATATTGCAGGAGTATGATAATAATAGATACCTAGATAGAATATACGGTGAATTGTAACTAAAATGATATATAAATACCTAACTATAAAGTAGTCAATCTAAAAATGATCAGTATAAAGTAACAATAAAAAGTGAATTCATAACAAAGGAATGTGCTGAGTTGGTTTGTCATAATTTCATTTAGAATTCATTTTAACGGTTAAAGGCTATACAAATTAAGTATTTATTATAAACTTGAAGCTTTCGACAATGTTATTCTGATGTCATCCTCAGGAAATGAAATCATAAAATATTTTATGATTTCATTTCCTGAGGATGACATCAGAATAACATTGTCGAAAGCTTCAAGTTTATAATAAATACTTAATTTGTATAGCCTTTAACCGTTAAAATGAATTCTAAATGAAATTATGACAAACCAACTCAGCACATTCCTTTGTTATGAATTCACTTTTTATTGTTACTTTATACTGATCATTTTTAGATTGACTACTTTATAGTTAGGTATTTATATATCATTTTAGTTACAATTCACCGTATATTCTATCTAGGTATCTATTATTATCATACTCCTGCAATATTTAGCTGTATTATAAGTATTCTCTAATTATAATGGTAATCAAGCTTTTTAAACACAGGCAATTATCATTTCATTAGTATCACAAAACCAAAGGCTTAAAATTATTATTATGTATATTATTATTAAACACACCGGCAAAATATATTAATAGCATCAGAAAGAGAGAAAAATAGCACCATAATTGAATCAAATTCAACCGAAACAATATTTTAGTTTTTAAATAAGTATTTAATTATAAAATAATTTTAACGTGAAGGCACTTTGCAAAATTTGGTCAATTTTGCAAGAATTATCTTTTTAAATGCCAGGTCTGGTTTTCATCAGACATAAATTGGGCTTTTTTCTAGCCGCATGCATACACAGTTGATTATTGGCATATAAATTGTGGACGGACGGAGAGTATCGCAGTTCTTTTTAAATTGCATACGGTAAATACACTAATTATCAGTACCAGAACTTCGCCTTCGAGGAAGAATAGCAAATCAAAATAGGTAACATCCTAGGATAACCAAATCAATTTAAAAAAATTCAATTTTACAGAATTTTTCTAGGTTCAATTATAACTTTATATAATACGCAAAGCCCGATATAAATATCCCGGAATGTTAATTTTGAATTCAATAAATACGACGACTAATACTAAACCAATAATTGATTGACTTGTTTCTACCCGCTCTTATAAGTCGGTACTAATTATTATTAGGTATTTACGGTATCAATTTGAGTTTAGTCAAATGGATTTTCAGTGTATGGACGCGGTCCATTATCAAAGCGATCAAACGTGGCGTCGACATCTCCAGATTTTAAAATGAGTTGATTACCAGAGAGTGTGACAGAATCCGGCTTCTGAATCGCAGCTGACAATTGGTTTTCCAGATCCATCAATTCAGGAGGTCCAGCCATTTTCGTTGAAACTCCACCTCCAACACAATTCCATGAGTTAGCCGTCCTTTCAACTTGGAATCCAACGTGATTGATAACATGAAGAGAGACTTTGTAGATATCCCCACCACTTCCGGGTTTCAAAGTCAACGTTGCCAGTCTCTCTCCGAATCTTTCTCCTACGAAAGCTTTTCCAGCAATTTTAACGTTGTTATCCTGAGTAATTTCCCAAGGTCCTTCAATGTCTACATGAGCCTTCGAAATTCGACCTCGAGCATCAGCCGCAGGCACGGAGCTCTCCTTGTTGATTGTTGCGCTGCCAGAGCCGCTAAAATGAACAACTGGTTGAACATTCGGAAGAATAGTGGCGCTAATGTCAAAAGCGAGTCCAAGAGGGGAGCCGTTGTGGTCAAAGTAGACTTTCAGTTTTCCGTCGGAAATTGCCGCCAAAATTCCGACTGTGTCTCCAGCTTTAAATCTTGGACCGTAATTCTGAACTAGAAGACCGCTACCATTTGACAAATTCCCTCCGTAGAGCAAACCTCGAATTGACCAACCCTTGCCAAATTTCTCATCGTTTGTCAATCCAACAAAGGCACCGTCATTTTCGCCAAGACTAGGAAAAGTTATTTTCCAGTAATGTTCTCCAGAGTTGACCCCATCACCACTTTTCCACATTGCGTTGTACGTGTCACCACCGCCTGTTGAAGTGCATGTCACAACATCCCCGGAGATTTGCAACTGACTAGATCCATCCGAAATCCATGAAGCCATTGTCGTACTGATTCTAAAATAATACATAATAAATGATTGTAATACCCACCATTGTTTAGGAAACATTTTGCGAATTTGAACAGAAGATAACGACTTTTTTAGTACCCGCTGATGAAACAAAGGACTTGAAAAATCCCATTTAATTTAAGACAAACCATTTTCAAGTAGCTACCTAAAAGCCTACCGAAGTATAAAATTTATAACCCTATGGACCAAAAAGCCTTCGTAATTCGTTGACTTTCTCTGAAATTTTAGTTTCCGAAATCCAACCAAGCAAACCAAGCAAAAACCATAGCACAAGTGTGCAAAAGGAACAGAAGTCGTCCGATTCGAAATAATAAGTTTCCGGTTTTGACTTTGTTCATTTTCGTTCAGTATTTAGTATTTATTGTGTTATTTGAATTACTCTATGGCTTAATTTATCCTTTGATTTCTTTCTACCACCAATTAGCAATTGCATTTGTAAATTAAATATTAAAAATCCTAGAGAATCTTCAACCTTAAAATTTCCCTGAAATTATCCGAGGACGGAAACGTCTAAATGATTATTTAAAAATTAATCTCTAAAAAGAAAATAATTATGCTAAAAAAGTGATTGACCTGAGCTATATTTATATACCGCATTGATTAATTCATTGACATGGTCAATGGCTAACGCCCATAATGCGTCATCGTCTTAAATACACATAAGATATCCGACTGTCTTGCACGATGACAATTTATGATTAGAATAGAAACAGTTACAATTACGAGAAGAGAAATTATTCCTTGATGAAATTGAACTTAATAAAGTAATAAGGAACTATGTGATTTGATCACCTTTCGAGAAATCTAATTTTACGATTAGGAGTAAGAAAGTTATAAAATAGGTCAAACCTCAGTAATTGCTCCAAATTAGTAGAAGTAGTAACAATAGGGAAATGACGTTTGTTCTAAGTATAAATCTCTTTAAATGCTGAGTAAAATGGAAATGTATGAGTGCAGATAAATATATTTTGTTAATGAGAAGGAGAGATTTAGAATTTGGGACGGAATTATGGAATTTGTTTATCTAGTGGTGGATGTGTTCATTTCTGTTGACAGACAGGTGGTGTTCAAAGGACAGCGGTTTGGAGGTGCCGTCACTGCCGGCCTCTTATCAACGTTGTTGATGTGGGGCAAGGCAAACACCCGCAAGCTCATTCACACATCTGACACATCCTCATCTCATCAACTCTTGTGGTCGGAAATTTCGTCAATGTCGTAGTTTTGGTCGCAGGCAGAGCTTAATTTTTATGTTTATCTCAATATCCTTCTTTACTGACAAAACAAGGGGATTCCTACATACATTGTACTCTGCACTTTTAAGTGATTTATCTTGTCAACTGATCAGTGGCGTAGGAAGGTAGTTGAGAGTGTGTGGGCACTGGGCAATATTTTTCATACGTATAAAAATACTTTTAAGGAAAAAATGTTTTATTTTATTGTTTTGCGAATGAAATCATTCTATGAAACCAAAAACACACTTACGTTGATCGTTATTTACAAACTCAATCATGCAAAGCTTTATTTAGAATTCAGTTTCGGAAAAATTTTGCGGTTTTAGTCGATAAATTGATGACAAATAGCTCATTTCGCGCGTAGCGCGAAAAATTTTTTCCAATTTTTTTTTCTTTTTCTCCAATAAAGATGAAACAATGACCTCTTTTCCCATTGCGCTTTAATTTAGAGTAAATAAGTCTAACTAAATTCGCAATTTCTGTGTGGGCAATTACCTTCAGTGCCCACACACCCCATTTTCCGTGTGGGCAATGCCCTCCTGCCCACACGGTTCCTACGCGCCTGCAACTGATACAAATACTAATCCATAATATTTCCAACAATAGGCATGAATAATTGTAATTTATAAAAGTAACATCACTCTTTGTAATCTGAATCTGATTTTGATATTCAATTTATAATGCGGTTGATAAAATAATAACATGATTATTTTAAAAAGTTTTAAGTTTAAGTATATTATTGTTATGCGCTTTATTAGCAATGCTAAAATCATATCTAGCCATGAAAATAAAAATATTGTGGAGATGAGATAGCTCAGTCCAACGGAGAGCTGATAAATACATTTTATAATTTAAGCCGTGACATGCCGTGACCGTGACTAACTATTTTAAAGTGAGAGTGAGCTCGTTGAATGGGAATGCAAAGAGTTAAGTTGAAAATGGAACCTTTCAAAATTATTGTCCCTGTTTTTGAAACTTTGAAACATTTCAAAACATCATTGCAGTAATAATTATCCAGAGTCTGCAGCCTGGCGCTATTGATGGAAATATTTCTTTTTCAGAATAAGTTTTACAATTCAGTACATGTGTATATACTGGGATATTTAATTTTTTGCACTTGACTAAACTTATGATATGAGTATGTCCCTGTTGAAGCATTAATAGCAACAGCAGCCCCAACTTTGCAAATTTTTTGGTGTCTATCGTCCAACATGATTAGGAATGAATATGACATTAATAGGCGTCAGTACGGAGCCGGTGGTGAGGGTGAAGAAAAAACGCTACAATGATAATTATTTTTAACTGCGGAAAATTAATATCGTGCACGACAGACTACCAAACGTTTTGCCGTTTTAAGACTACAATGAATGAAAAATAGTAGTATAATAATTGCATAGTTTTTGTATTTCATATAATTTCGAGAATCATGTTTGGCTTTAACAAGTTCGACTTCTTAACTTATTTTCCTCTGAGCAGTATTCAGAGGATCCCCACTCCGAATCTTGCTTCCCCCACCCTGTGTCTTCTCTAACTGTCACGATCCCAGCATATTCACGACTCCAATGAACAACTTTACACAGATGATGCTGCAAAATCGTTATGATCACAGATTTTGACTAAGTAATTATAATAATAGAAGATGTATAGACAATTTTTTGTGGGTACAGCCAGAGCTAAAGAGAAATACAGAGTAACAATAATAAATGACTGTGCAAGGTCATCCATCGCATCTCATCATGAAAAAGCAAGGACATTACACAGACCAGATATATTCCCTATACACTATATATATGCATGAAGTGTATGATCTTGTACTATATTTATATCCATGATGATTCCATTGCATTTAGGTGCTGATAGTAAATATACATTGTTTATGAATTGATGTATAAATCTACTATATATTTCTGACTTTCAATGGACAGTCAAAGTCCAAATTTGTCAGTTAAGTAGTAACAACGAAGGAAAACACTTTCAGTTAGACCGTCGAGACTGCCACTCCCGTGACAGGCCGACACGCATCATTTTTAATTATCCGAAATAAGGACTGGATATTTAGAAGACTCGCAGAACAGGATTTAAAGATGATGTTCCTGGTGACGATAGTTCTGTGGTTGCTTGTTTTTATCATAGCTGCAGTTTTAATCGCAGCAGGAGCATTAATTATTTATGCGAGATGGAATTATGGGACACTGGATAACTTGGGATTCCCGGTAGTGAAACCGCATTGGGTCCTCGGAAGCAACTACAATGGACATAATGTACATCACCACATTCTGGATTTAGAAAGGTCCCAAACTTACGGTCATGTCTACGGGGTGAGTCTTCAGTCATATCTCTTGTTAAATACAATTTATATATTTATAAAGTAAAAATCCAATGTATATTTATTGTACTTATGCATATTATTATGCTATTACTATATTATTATGCTTTGTACGGTCTCAGCGGATTGTCAAACAACATTTCACGAAATTATCTCTAGTTTTCTTCAATAAAAGGGAAATAAATAGGAATAAAATAAAATACAAGTGCGTAGCTAGGAAATTCATTTTAATGGGGGCTTGATAATTTATGGGGATCATTTTTAGCTTTATGTTGGGCGATGTGCGAAATTTTTGAAATTTTAAGTTACAAATGAATCAAAACAACTCATTTCGCGCGAAGCGTAGAAAATTTTACGTATTTTTCGCTTATTTTTCCAAAATTTTTCCTCTTTTGCTTTGGGTTTAGGGGGAGGGGTGGCTTCAGCCCCCTGGATACGCCCATGGGTGCATAGTTTTTAATTTTGACATGGTTTCTTTTCCAGATATACGATGGTCGTACTCCAACTGTTTACGTTTCGGATCCAGTACTTCTTCGAAAAATATTGTCAACGGATTTTGAATACTTTCGAAATCATAGAAGATTTCTTGACGAACATCCTGTAACATCTGAACTCCTTGATTTCCTTGACGGTTTTACATTTTTATTTTACAATTAAATTTTTCAAATTACTTTCATTTATATGCAGGGCGGTTAATTAATGGTCTTTAAAATATTTTATACAGACGAAAAATGGAAAGTCGTGCGAGCAGCTCTTACTCCTCAATTTACAGTTGGAAAAATAAAGCAAATGATAGAGACCGTTCGGGAGTTGTCAGAAGAATATGTCAACGCATTAGTCAAGGGTATGAAAGGAGAAAAGAAAATTAAGATGGAATTTCGAAAGTACGTGTCCAAGAAAATTTTACTTTTCCATTTCCTCACCCATGTATTTTCACAAATAACATTTTTATGAATGAAGTTAAGTATATAAATGATAACAATCTTATAAACTTTTCCTGTGTTAACAGATATGTCCCTCCTTTGGTTCTGGAAATCATTGGAAAGTGTTTTTGTGGAATAGAAATTGAGAACGCCAGAGATCCAAATAATAAACTAATTAATACCTTAAAAACTTCAATGGGAGGAGATTTTTTCTCTTTCGATTGGACTTTCACATATGGCAGTAAGATATATCATATAATATATTATACAATTTTCTGAATTTTAAAAATAAAAAGATAGCTAATGATAAGACAAGTAATGAGACAAGTAAAACCTTAATGCCTTTGATTAGGTGCATTTCCAATTCTGCAAAAGTTTGCTCCAACTTTTGAAAATAGCTCAATGGACAATTTTGAGAAAACGATTAGAGGGATACTGGAAGGTCGGGACAAGTCTGGAATTAAGAAACAGGATATGGTCAATACTCTTTTGGAAATGTTCAAAAAGGCGGAGACAGACCCAGATTACAAACGTTTAGGAATTACAGATATAACGGCGTTAGCACAAGCCTTTGAATTTTTCATTGCGAGCTATGAAGCCGTTCGAACTGTTCTTTCAATTTTCACGTTCTATTTGGCCACATATCCGGAAGTACAAGAAAAGCTGTTGGAGGAAATTGACTCTTGTTTGGAGAAGAGTGGCGGGAAGATAAACTACGAGAGCATGTCAGATATGCCCTACTTAACCGCCTGCATTACGGAAACGCTACGAATTGCGCCAGGATTCTTTCGCCCTGATCGTCGCTGCACTAAAGACTGGGAGCACAACGGAATCAAAATAAAGAAGGACATGATTGTGATGATCCCTCTCTATGCACTCCACCACCATCCCGACTTGTACGAAAACCCCGAAACGTTCGACCCTGAACGATTTATGCCTGGACAAAAGGAAAAGCAGGAGCCGTATGCCTTTGGAATGTTCGGACATGGCCCAAGAGCATGTATTGGTCAGAGATTCTCCTACGAAATGTTGAAGATCATCGTCTGTCACTACTTAAAAGAATTCGTCATTGAAAAGCGTGAAGACACTGTTTTCAAAACTATAAAAGGAAATCCTTTATTTCTACAGTATGAGCCCATTTTGGTGGACTTCGTCAGAAGGAATTAGCTGGTTCTTCAATTTTGATCGGCGCGAAGGTGCGGGATGGATAACTATTTTTGAAATTGTTTTCCAAAAGTGGAAAAGCCTCAGAACTGAAGTTACCAAAAATTAATATTTGACTGCCATTGCTCTAATAAAATTTTCTAATTTTCAAAAAGAAATTCTTAGTGACATTATGTAAAATGTATATGAAAGACTATATCTATAATAATGCTAATATTATAACATTTTTGCTATAAATATTATAAAAATTAATTATTAATCTTTCTCAAACGAATGAAGCTCCCAATAATAATAGCGGAGGATATTGCTACGTAGGCTGTTAAAGGATCTGCTTCATTGTTACAAAATCATCTTTTTAAAGCACACAATTACTCTTAAATTGTCCAATTCCCCATTTTGTTATGCTACTTGTTGAATTATTTTACTGTGTCTGTACTTCATTTCGAAAGCAGTCAATAAAATACATAAAAAGTAAAAATGAAAATTGTTGTATTATTTATTTTATAGTTTACTTCATGGTAAACTATATTTAAGTATACTTAAAATTATTTACTATAAGTACCTATACTTAAAATTATTTACTATAAGTATACTTAAAATTATTTACTATAAATATACTTAAAATTATTTACTATAAGTGTACTTAAAATTATTATTACGCAATACTTGATACTATGACTATTAAAATGAGTTTTAGACTAATTGATATCACGATCGAGTGTTCAATAGCTGTTTAGGTAATTTAAGGTAAGGGTCATGTTCCATTGTAATTACATGTGCAGCTAGAATCCCTAGCATTCTACAGGTCACATCATTGACGGATACAGTGCTCACACGCAGCATTGATCCACCCACGACACGAAGTCCTTCAGTTCCTAATACTCTGAAACATGACACGGATTGACAAAATTCTCATTATTTTATGCTATGACATTTGTAATTAATTGACCGTAGCAGATTTAAATATTTACCTGAACCGAGAGTCAACTACGGCGAATGGATCCGTTCGATCCTTTCCAATGGGTGTCGTCCCACTGTATTTATAAGCACTGGCTGTTGTGTGTCTTCCCAAACACTCAAAATACCAGTGACTTTTAAATGGGAATTCCTTACACCCGGGATAAGGAATGTCTAAGAGTTTAGCGTTGATTTCTTTAAAGGCAGAAGTTTCTTCCACTAATTGCACAGCAAACTTCAAACCTAAAAAACAAGCAGTCTATTTTAGACGCACATTATTAAATACTTTCTAATTGCTTAAAACATTTTGAAATAGACTTTGTAAATTCTGGCCAAATGCATGGTATGAAAGATTCTTATATATTCCATTATTTGATATCTTTATTGTATTCATTAAGTTTAAAACACTTCTATATTGCATCAAATTATATGTGCAGTGTCACACTGCCAGTGTGTAGTATTACTATTGCGGCTCTCCGAAAGGTTGCAGTTGGTTTACATTTTTTATTCAAATTCTTTCAATTATAGTTTCACTGTTTAATTTAAAGTCGATTCTCATTCATTTAATCAAATACGTCGACATAAAGTAATACTAACCATTGAAACTTATTTTTCGTCGATGTAGTTCGATTTTCTTTGACTTAAATCTTATTTATTGGCAAAATTGTTTTTACGTTTCTGTGTAATTTGCGCTAACTCTCTAATAGTCTACATATACCTACTTCACTACTGTATCAAATATAAATTTTTCCTTAATTTAGCGCACAAGTGCATATTAAAATGTTTGCAGACCCGGAATTTTTTCAAAATTGTTAGGAAACTTGTGCACCACGTGCAAGATATTTAATTTAGGTTGGGATTTTATTTTATTCATACCGTCAGTTAATGTTCGCAAGTCCCTTTCATCTCCCAAGTAATTAGGATCTATGATTGGGTAGCTGTTAGGATTTCTGTCCACTAGACGAAGTGTTCCACGACTAAAGGGTTTTGAAACTGTAACAACTTGGAAAAAAGTATCTCGTTCTCGAACTGTGTTGACGTACTCTGCAAAGTCGGGCTTAAAATTGAGACCTGCGATGAGTCCTATATCCGCGATATTCCCAGGACTAAGTACCATGATGTAAGTGTGGACATCGGGAACTGAGACTCTTCCTTGACTCTTGGCAAAGTCACTGACTATTTGATAAGAGGCCTCTGATCTTCCTGTCGCCACTACTCCACTTCCAAAAGTCAACCAACGAAGTATCGATGATGTTGTTACATCTCGAAGTTCTCGAAAAGATTTTCCATTGTCGACAATGAAAGGTCCAACTATAGCTCCATATTTATCTTCCAATATATTTCCCACAGGTAAATCAATCCTCAATGGAATCTAACGACACAATTTCGAGAAAAATTATTTGATTCATCCATTAAAAAAGTTAATTCAGGCAAGGAAAACAAAATATAGGCACATGAAAATGCAAGTAAGGTATAATTAATAGGAAATGTACAATATGACATAATTAAATTAATAACTAACTATTAATTATTATTAAATTAAAAATTAATTATTTGATTATTAATTATTAAATTACTAATTATTAAATTAAAAATTAATTATTAAATTACTAATTATTAAATTAAAAATTAATTATTAAATTACTAATTATTAAATTAAAAATTAATTATTAAATTACTAATTATTAAATTACTACCTAATTATTAAATTACTAATTATTAAATTACTACCTAATTATTAAATTAATAAATTCATATGAAATAATTAATATGAAATGTAAAGTTTGTATCTATGAATGAGCGTACACCCAATTGTTGCAGATGTTCCTTCGGTCCTATTCCTGCTAACATCAATAATTTCGGGTTCTGAAATGTTCCAGCACACAAAATGACTTCTTTGGTTGCATAGACATTGAGGACAGAATCATGGCGCTCGTATTCAACCCCATAAGCTCTAGTCCCATTCATTAGCAAATGACGAACAAAGGAATATTTACGGATCACCAAGTTGGCTCTTCCTGCCATGTAATGCAATGAGCCTGAGTAAGCGTCTTGTCTTCTTCCATATATCTGGTAAAAATCCATTGGAGCAAAACCTTATGGAAAATAAACGTCATTAACAAAATTCTTATTGAATTTATACAAAATTCTCGGGAAATAATTCATAACATTCGGTTACTCTGGATAGCGTTTACTTTTTTAATAGTATTAATAGATATTATATTTATATGGGTATATATATATACATCTAACCTACATATTAATATTAATAATAATTACTAAAGTACTAGTTCGAGTTATTATATGCTTTTTAATTATAATTTAGCATGAAATTAAGTTTTCACCTTGGGTAAGAGGTCCATATGCATTAGGGTCTCGTGTGGGATAGCCCAATTCTTGTCCGGCTCTTAAAAGATTGTCTATGAGCGGTACATTATATGCACCCTCGATACTCAATTCTCCACCTTTTCCATGTTCTTCTGCATTGCAGTTTTATCACTTCAATTGAAATATTTCTTTTAACCCGTTTTAAAAAAATTACAAAATAAAAATATTGACACGAACCATTGTCAAAGAATCCGTTATAATCCTCCATCGTTTTGTAATACTTTAGTATATTGTCCAATCTCCACATAGGATCTCCTGTTTCTTCAGCTATGGTGTCGAATCCTTGGGTATTCCCTCGAAGAAATATTGCTGCATTGACCAAAGACGATCCTCCCAATCCCTTACCAGAATTCCAAAATACTACCTAATTGGTTCAAGTAAGAAATTGTGAGTGTTGATATTATACATTAATATTAATATACATAATAGTACATATTAATTATTGAGACCCTCAAAAACACGAACAATGAAAACGCCCCAGAAAAACAATTAATAATAAGCGTTGCAATTTCCGAATAAAAGCAAAATTTTTCGTTTTCTTTTGAGATTTGCTGGATCTCGGATAAAAAAATATTTTATATCCGAAGAATTTCTCACTTCCGCATTCCGCACTTGTAAAAAAGTGATAGTTGGTGATTGTTTAATTATTAAGGGGGAAATTTAAGCCCCATTATGCATTGTTGGTGGCATTCCATGAAAAAACAGTCATTTTTGTCAGTTTTTGAGGACTCTTTTGTACATTTTTTAAAAATAATTGACATTGATATTATTTAACAGTGCTTACATTATCTTTTTGACCGAATGCAGCATTTTTTTGTGGTACGGTGCGATATCTCCAGTCTATTGGTGGCTGACCATTCATTAGGTGAGAGAAAATAGGAATGGAAATGAGTGGGTTAATAGTGTAACCCCCCGCTTCCAATAACAGCACTCGGTAATTTTGTGACAAGTGGGCAGCCAAAGATGAGCCAGATGAGCCTCCACCAACTTTAATTCAAAATAATGATTTTAAATCTTATGTTAATTTTTAGCTGTCGATTCCCAAAATTGTAATTAAATTAGCTAAATTAGTTTTCTATGTATGAAAGCAAGGACACAGGTATTGAGGAAAACTGAAGACCCTTCCCCGAAATTTGAGAAAAAAATATTTTTCGTAAAAGACTCAACATTTTTGCACTAATATTTGAGCAATATTAGGATATATTTCACTTAATTCCGGCAAAAAATACCAAACTTTTTCGCGCTACCCATGAATGTGTAGCTTTTATATTTCGGGACTAAATTTTAGCCCTCTTCCTAAATTGGGTTCTTAAGACTAAGTTTGAAAGACTCACCAATGATAAAGTCAAAATTTTCCCCTTCTCGTAGATTAGGAACTGTTGATCTGTCATAGAATTTATCGACATTTAAAGCGAGTCGCAACAACGGTGGAATACTTAAAACCAAGATGAGGCCTACAATAGGACCCAGAGCTATAACTTCAATTTTGATTGCTACCATTCTGGAAATCAAGTGCCTTTATGTACAGCTTAAAAATATTGCACCCTACATTTACTTAAGGTGTAACACTTGTTAGTGCAAAGAATTGTGCAACTGAAGTTCACATTTATGTATTCTCCATGAAATGGACATTAAATATCATTGAGGTACTTTTATAACTTTTCTTTTGATTATCTCCGTAAATCTGTGTGTTACTTTACCTAGGTAGTTGAATACAAAAATAAAATTATTTCAAGAATATGTATGATGATAACATGAGAAATAGGAATAGATGGATTTTACAATGCAGGTTATTATACAAATATAATTACAATATAGAGACACAATAAGTAGTATTATTATATGCATGTGTACGATGAAAACGTGAAATGAAATAATAACCTTGCTAGTTTAATGCACTAGGTACTTATGGCAAATGCCGAATCTCTCACGCAAACTATACTCCATCGCACGTTGAGAATCAAGTTTGAGAACATGTAATTTTCATTTGAAATATCTATTTTATTCCTGGATAACCCCTTTTCGCCCCTTATCGATCAGTATCACATATAAAACTTCCTCTTGATTCTATTATATTCTTAGTGCCAACGTCAATATAATAATAAATAGTGTAGTGTTAGGAAATTCCCAGACAGCTTAAGGGTGCCTCAATGATCGACAGTGCCTGCGCGAAAAATATTACTACGGGGTGCTGAGTAATAAATAAATATGAATGTAGAAGTCAATACACAGTTGGTGTCAAAGTGGTAGTATTTATTTAGCAGCACGCCGTAGTAACCGATTCAGCGTTAACATGGATAGGTGTATGGCAAAAAAGCAAAAACCGTTTTTCTCAAGTTTGAGACACACGAATTTGAAATTTAATATCGCAAAAAATCAAGGAGACCTGTCACGAGGGAAAGTCGTAACCGATTTTTTAGCTCTTCAAACAACGGAGAAATAAATACTTGTGTCCTAATTCCATGCATTTCTCCCACTCCACAAAAAAATTTTTGGCACTTGTAGACACTTTTTGGAGAAACACCTACGACTCGCCCGCGGTACCAGAAAGGTCTACGTTTAAAAACAAATAACGCCCTAGCCCCTTTGGTGGCTAAGAAAAACGATTTTTGTGTATTATTGAGGCATTAATACCTTAATTGAATAACACATTCTATGCGTTCATCAGTGCACCAGTATTTCTGTTACAGGAGTAACTCTCGAACGAATTGGAAGAGATTGAGCAAAATTTGCATACATTTCATTTAAGAAATCTTATGAAAATGGGTTGATGTGGTACACGGTCAAAAACTACAACCCTTTCGTAATGTACAACAATTATTTCCAAATGCGATGTAGTGGTTAAAGTGAGAAAACTGCCATAGCTGTTTTCCCACATGGACTCTGTTCTTTAGATAAAACTCATGTGGGATATCTCCTTATCACATCCAGTTTTCTATGCTAAGCAACGTCAGCTCCAACTAAAACTGGCCAAAGGGCTCAATGTGCCCTAGATATTCTAATAATTTAAAATCCGATTTTTGAGGAAAGATTGGTAGCATTTGGTAAGAAATTACGGCCTGTGAAAGGAATCTATTATTACATTATTGCTTTGAGTACTCTCACATTGCCCGGCCATTACATCTCCTCCTTAAAAGACTAAACAAGGGATATATTATATCATAAAAAGTGCGACAACTTTAACACAGAAATTCCTTGTGAACGGTGTATAGTCTTTTATTTCAACAGAATGAGAACAATTAAAACAGCGCTGATACTTCTAGTTCCAATTTACATTTCTTTGGCAAAGATAGACACTATGTATTGTACCCACAAAGACTATAATTAATAATAATCTTATAACATAAGTCCAGCAATGTTTAAATGGTATGAAACTGAAACCAGGAGGATCAACATAAGGATGCAGGATGTTTTCCCAAATTTAGAAAAATGGCTACGAAGAATCTTTAGATACATTGGTCTAAAATATTTCACTGGTGGTGGCGTATTTTAAATTACTGGACCAAGATGAGTCCACCATTAAGGAGGGATCCTTGGTTGATGACATTTTGGGTGGCAATTTGGGAACCGAGAGCTGAAGCATCGCGGGCAGAGATGACGTTTCCGGAGGAAAGAAGAGAGAGAGCGGGAAGTCCGACAAGGTTTCCTGAAGCCAAAAGTCCTTGTTGACTAGCAGCAACTCCTTGTTGGATGGCAATTTGCGTGTTGATCTGGTCATTGATGGAACTGGCATCTTGTCCAATGATGGCTCCACGGGTCAAGAGTGATCCTTGGTTCAAGAGAGCTCCTTGGCTCAAGAGGGCACCTTGACTCAAGAGGGATCCTTGGTTCAAGAGAGCACCACGGGTCAAAAGAGATCCTTGGGGCAAGAGAGATCCTTGGGTCAAAAGAGATCCTTGGTTCAAGAGAGCACCTTGGGTCAAGAGAGATCCTTGGTTCAAGAGAGCACCTTGGGAGTTGATGGCATTTTGGGTGTTGATTTGGTTTTGGAGGGCAACAGCGTCACGAACGGAAACTGAGCTGTAGCCAAGGGCAGGGACTCCAGCGACAGAAACAAGCTGGTTGGATCCGGATTGGACTCCGCTCAAGATGGCGTTACGGACGGCTCCGTTAGCGTTGATAACGTTTTGGGTAGCAATTTGGTTTTGTTGGGCCAAAGCGTCGCGAACGGATGCGGAGCTGACACCACCAAGAGCGGGGATGCCACTGACGGAATAGGTGAGTGGAAGACCAGCGATCTGTCCAGCCAAAACTCCGTTGCTCAGAGATCCTTGGGCGTTGATGGCATTCTGGGTGTTGATTTGGTTTTGGAGGGCGACAGCGTCACGGACGGAAACTCCGGCGGAAGCGAGGCCGACAACGGCGAGAATAGCGACAATCTGCGAACAAAATATTTGAATTAAAATACAATGAAGAGTTTTTTTGAAATTCTGCAATTTAGACTTCGTTTCAACAAGAAAATCTTATTTGGTAAGAACTTTTGAATGGAATAACTCTTAAAAACTTTACTGTTAAATAAACAGAATTCTATTTTTAATTTAACTATTGGTTTTTTCTAGACAAGTATTGATTGAATTTTAATTTTAATGAAGTTCAGTATTCGAAAAATTAATGCACCTTGAACATGGTGATGATTTTGATTGTGTGGAGATGTGAGAAGATAGTTGTAGTAAGGCTGGAAAAGTGAATGTGATGAATTCGGAGAGGACGGTGGGTATTTATGCAATTTAACTCTAAGTTCCAGGAGTGGAGATTCAGCGTCTGCTGCAAATACAACTAATAATCGGTTGCACGTGAACAGTTCCTGACTGCTAAATAAAGCAGTTCTGTTTAGTCTGCTCGTCTTCATTAAAACATTTTTACGTATTATCTTGAACAACCACACCTTGAGAAAAGTTGATATGAGGATGTTAGTCAGGATTTACACAGTGCATGCAAAATAATGTCCTAGACATAAATATAAAGGGATCAACTGAATTTACTTTACACTGTCTTATAATCTAGTCCGAAAACTTAGAATTACGGACGTGGATTTTGACAGATATATTCAATCGACTCCCCATTTTTACGTCTTATACTCTTAATTGTTCTTGTTAACTTGGTACCTACATGTTATTATTATAGACAAGCAATGGCTATCTGGCCAATGGCCAGCATCACCTTTTATTTCTCCAGGAGCAAAACGGGTTATAGTCAATAATAATACTCGCTTCTTTATCTCGTAGCTTTTTGCAAAGTTGCAGTTGTAGTGTATCAGAGTATCGAGTGTGTAGGTCGTATATGCCGCCTGCCGTAAACGCCGTAAATACCGCACGATTTTTAATTGCGGCATGCCGTAAAAGCCGTAAATATATGTATGAATGTAAATTATACATACATACATAATATATTTACGGCATGTACGGCATTGTGAAATTTACGGCATTTACGGCATGCAGCAACAAAAATTATTTTACGGCGTGCCGACTTTATATTCTGTAGTGTATAATAATGGCAATATAATCGGCGGACTATTGAACTTGTGGCATTGTGTCAGTGTCACTACCTGATCTCAACAATAATAACCTTGTATGCGTGTAAACATGAAAATCCCCACACAACCAGGCAGGACAATGAACATTATATATACTGCTACTATATACTTAAATATCTTGTCCTGAATATATTATTGTTTCATGCCTGAGAAGAATAACAAGTACTATTAGAATGAGGATGAAGATGCGTTTTCTCAGTGCATATAATATGTATATATAAGGCGTCAGGACAGGAGTCAGGACTGAGAAGCACTTTCCTTCCCATGCTTTTTATATAGACCCAGAAGTAAAGTTGATTAGAAAACGGATGATGCAATATTATATTTCCATTGGTATAGCTAACCAAATGCCATTAATTAAATTCCAGTTTTTTTTATTGGCAATGTGGGCAATAAAAATTGCAGATTTATTTTCTTGATCCAGACGTTGCGTTTGCAAACAAGTTGCGTTTGTGTCTGCATTCTGCAACAATGACACCTAAATTGCACTAAATATTTTCTGCGCATTGCTATTTCCAAATGGGAAAAATAATACCCTTGTTAATTCGCAGGGCAATCCCCAAATTTTTTAAAGTAAAACAAAAATTAAAATTTTGACGTATCATTTAATTCATAATTTTAGGTCTTTTGGTCTAGGAAGCCATCGTTTTTTTCCGAAAAAATTATAAAATTCAAATGAAGGAACGCGACATGGAAAATATCTATAATAAAATATGGTAGGTACCTATCTATGAATATCATATCATAAACCTGAGCAATTATCGCTTCGTTATTGTATTGACAACATGATTTAAGGCATTTCCCTAAGAAGAAGTATGCAAAAAAACCATTGGACGATTATATACATTGGTTCAAGCCTATATTTTGTTTTGGCAATTGAAGTCTTGTACAGACAATGTGATTTAAGAACACGCTTGGGGACACCCATTGAAACGTTTTGACATTTGATTCCCACTCTGGAGTAATATTGAGAAAGATTTGCTTTTGGGTCAATTTTGGTGTACTTTTAATGTACATATAGACATATTGTCAATAAATAAAATGTCTCAATGGGTGTCACCATGCACACCCGTCAGGAATCGTTCTTTAGGTATAATGTTTGAAATTTTACGTTTCGAGATGGTTTTGAAAAACTGTCCAGACTGTTTCAAAATAATTTTTACATTGTCAGCATAGCAAAGTTTCAGTACAGATAGTTCTACTATTTGTTCGTAGATGCTCCACTGCATCACCGTTAAATATTTAGCGTCTATTTTCTAAATTTACTTTTATTGCTGAGGAGGAAGACTTTATTAGTCAACTGACTTTACATTTAAAGTTTGCCATATAGACACAGTAATAAATTACAAATGA
>JAAAYG020087889.1:0-35708 GCA_009936455.2 Tomocerus minor | reverse complement strand
TGGCATTTTGTTTCCCACTTTTCCCACTGGGAAATTGGGAAGCTTCCCACTTTTCAATTTCCCAGTCGAAATCATGGAGACAGCAGATTGAGCAGGGTGACAGAGTGACCCAGCCAGACTCACCCCAGACCAGAGTCCAGAGGTACAGACGGTGTATGTGGGTGTGTGACTCTGATCGGGACTAGTGTAGCCGTGACCAGTGTCAATGATTGACCTGCGTATATGACAGAATGACAACGACTAGGAGTAATGGATGAGATAGAGATGGGTTTAGTCCTACCAATCCTAAAATGAGAACTAATAGTGGTAATAGTAGGCAATGTTTATTAATTGTAATAGTGAATGAGTATAATAATTAATGTTTATTTGACAGGATTCTGGTTGGTTTTACATGTTTTACTAACTTTTTAATAAATTGGCAAAACGAACTAAATGATTTATAACCAATCTGAAATATATGTAACAGTAACAAAGAGATACTGGAAGTAAACACGATCAAGCTTGGAATTATCGTCTTATCCAGCCGTTAGTATTTTCCAACTTAAATATCCCCCAAGGTGACCACCACCCATATTGGTGGTATTTTGTCGTATATTTTGTCAAAGGCCCAACACCTAAGCCTTTGAAGTGCACTATTTGACTGACTGGAGGTTCAACCTGGTCACCTCCTCGCTGTCCTCCTTTCTTACCACCTTTGCCTCCACCTTTGCCTCCGCCTTTTCCTCCTCCTTTGCCTCCACCTCCTCCGCCACCACCGCCGCCCCATCCTCCCCAGCCACCACCTCCACCAAATGGTCCTCCTGGGATTCCACCTCCAAATCCTCCGAATCCTCCCCCACCCCCTCCAAATCCTCCTCCACCCCCTCCAAGTTTTCCTCCGCCTCCCCAGCCGCCTCCACCCCATCCGCCGCCAGAGTTAAATCCTAGTTGGTGATGATGACCTCCACCTCCGTGTCCACCGCCTCCTCCTTTTTTGCCACCCTTCTTCTTTCCTTTCTTTCCCTTTTTGCCCTTCTTTCCAGTTTGTCGTGGATTGTGATGCCATCCTCCCCCATGATGCCATCCTGCAAGTACAATTCAATACATAAGTTTCAGAAAGAGTCCAGTCGTATACAAAGTATAGTGCAAAGTGCATTTAATGTGAAAATCCTGAAGTGACTGTTAATTTCAATTCTTTGTACCTGTTCCATAACCAGTTGGTAGTCCACCACCATGAGGCAATTTGTGGAATCCCCCCTCAGGAAGAGCCTTTTTCATTTCAACAATTTTCTCAGCATCAGCGGTAAGAAGCTTTTTGATATGATCTGGGACGACATATCCATGCTGATAATGATGGGGGTGAACTCCTTCATTGGGATGCTTGCCCCACCGTCCCGCTGTATAACCATTTTTTTGGTCGAATTTGTACCACCATCCTCCCACTTCGGGTTCACAGCCGCCTCTTCCTCCTTTTTTTCCACCGCCACGTCCCTTCCTCTTCTTCTTGCGACAACGCTTTTTCCCTTTTCCACCACCTTTGTCATCTTGAGGTTGATCTTCACTGTCCCCATAATCGTCATATTCATAATCACCGTCAGTATCGCCCTCTCCTTTTAGATCATCTTGGATCTCTTCCTGTGATTTGGTTGCTGTATTGTCATCGTCCTCGGTGATCTGTATTTCATGATAGATAATTGGCGATCCTTTATGCAATTTTAACATTTCGTCAATAACAGGATAAAAACTCTTTTCGCCCGTTTTCGTCTCATAATACGTGATTCTTTCAACTTCTTTCAATTCTGTGGCTGGAGATGCAACTTCTTTTGACTCTGTGTTCAAATTCAAACCACTTCGTAGGCGAGTTGGAATTTCATCTTCCGAAGAGAAATAATTTCCCGAATCTTCCCCCGAAAAAGATTCTTGGGCCAAATGGATAACTTCTCGTGGGCGATATTCCCATGGTCCTAGGTTCGCTTGGATGCTATTTCGAGATGACGATGATAGCAATCCGGCGACAAATATAAACAGACTCTGGAATAATTTAGAAAATACAACAGTAACATCAAAGAATATTTTTATTACAGAATTTGTCTATCTAATTGAATTTTAAGTTACAGTTTACACTAAACAATGACACAAAAATAGATCGGGCTAAACTTACCAATGAACTGAGCATGCTGTTAACTTAGCATGAAGTGGTGTGAGCCACAGTTACACCATTGAAGAAACCGTCACTGAAAAGAATCAGTCAAAACTTGGAATGTCCAAACCGTAAGTGTTAACCAATTGAGAATGGGCGAGTCAGAGAGAGTGAATCGCCTTCTCGGATAAGTCTGAAGCAGGTTTCAATAAATACAAAGAAAATCTTCATCGTGAGGGCAAGTTACTTGCAATTGCCAGATTTTGCCAAAGGTTGTAAATGCCTTCTGGTCAATCTTGTAGAACCACATAGGTAGTGTTTTTATGCTTTCCTTTGAATCATACATGTACACATCTTTTCTTTGCACTCGTCTCTAGGCACTACTACATGTTTGGTAAGTATGTATCTGCAAGTATTTACTAGATTGAATTGTCTTGTATTTGTAACCAACTTGCTATCCATCTCCCATTATCTATGTCCTGTATCACTTGTATGAATGGATCTTAGGGTCTTAGTATAAGCGGAGTGCGTTCAACTTTTGATTTTAAGCAGTTTTGCAGCATGTTCCGAGATCTTTTTTTGTATAACTTTACCTAATACGTGTTATTACATTACAACTAATACATTTCTTATTGAGTATATCTAGTCATAGACAGGTAGTTGATCTTGCCCGGAGTGTAAGCAAGCGGTTTGGCTTCTGCCTTTGCAGAGCGTTGTTGTTCAACGCTGAATTTATGCATGGAACCAGTTAGTGCCCTTGCTTTGTGCTCTCAGATGAATACAGAGTACCTACATCCAAATGACGTATTGCGTTTTATGCTATTGTAATTAGTAATTGTAAGCTCTGCAAAATATAACACAGCCACGTAAATAATATATAACGACTCCAAAAAATTGTTCTACGACTTTGATTAATGTAGAGTAGACATATACAAGTTGAGTCTGTGATATCGGGGTTGCTGTTGCTGTGTCGAAACTGTTTCAGATGCTAATTATCAGAAGTATTTACCGATATTATGCCAAATATGTCAACAAACATCCAGATGCTTTTCTTCTTTGAATCATTGTGCAATTGAGTACTTAGTTGTGAGATCTATTTCAGAATGCATAGCGTTTCCCTTCCCTTAAATGACCGATACAAGTATGTGAATAAATATAAATTATATATATATATATAGATAATCGTTAATTATTAATGGTAAAGTTACATATATCATTTGTCAACTTTAAAAAAAATGCATACATTAATTGGGTATTCAAATCGATTTTAAGAGTAAATTTTATTTTCTATAGTCAATTATACATCTGCAATACTACCATGCACGTACACGAGTAATTCCAACATGCATTTCAGTTAACTGTAATGGTAGATGACCGCAGAATCATATTATGTACAATAATTTCACTTGCATGAATGCGCAATTCGATAATCCCTAAAGAATTTTTCAAATGCTCCACAGACACGTTTCAACTTTAACTCAAAGTTTAAACCTGTTCCGTTACTACTGTATTATACAAAACTAATCTTACTAGCTAACCAATACATCACAACACATACGATCTGCTATACAACATGTTATTTATTAGTGTGTCTGTGGTGGCCCGAGCACATACAGTCAAGTAGCTTTTTTCTAACGAAATGATTCTTCTGCTAATTTGCACACAGCATTGCCTGTTTTCATTAAGTCATTCTCATTTCAGCTTAATAAACTTAAAGACCAGGTTACAACTTACAATACAGTGTACTATTCTCACACTAAACTCAACACGACAAGGCCCAGATAATAGATATTGTGATACAAATCATCGCTGTCTTCGGTGTCATCCCTTGATAATGTAAATGTGATAATATTGTTATTAAATAAAAACTAGATTATTAATTTTATATTTCTAGCCTCGAGAACAATAATAACTAGCTGGTCAAACCGACTCTATCTATTTTAACTATATAAATATTTGAAATTGTATACACTTGGACAGGAACCATTTAATCAGTTAATTTTATTAATACTGCGGTCTAAACGATTTCAGTTGCTTAAGAAAACCCTTGTTTGGTTTTACATTGGGTCTTACTTTGATAACTTCATTGTATGCTTCATCAAATGACACATTTTCATGCATCATTAAATAGAAAATCACCATTGTTGGGGCTCTTGATATTCCTGCATTACAATGTACAAGTACACAAGACCCTTTTTCAATGGTGTTTTTAGCTCGATGGATAAAGTCCATTCCTTTTTTAATATGAATCGAGTCAGCCAGCGAGAAGCACTCTTCGTCATAAATAGGAAGGCACAATTGCTCTCTTATGACAGATAATATTGTAGACTGCGGTACAAAATTTGGTATTAACGACAATATGTACTTAACATTGTATTCTCTTACTAGAGAAAAATCATTTGGTACATCTTGAGAAGAAATCAGTAGCCAAGACCTAACTCTTCCAATAGTCAAATCTGGCTTTAAATCTACGACGAATCCTTCAGTTTTTTCCTCAAGGCTTTTTGTCATTACTTGTCCTTGCTTTTCTAAAATAGTTACTGACCCATCGCTGTCCGTCACCTTCGTTTGGGTAGGCTGCAATCCTTTCTTCAGTTTTCCCCTTAATTCCTTTAAGAAGGAGGAACACGGTTCTTCTTCCTCCATTTTAACACTATAATCACTTTATTATGACAAAATATTTATTAAGACAAAAATCCCCTCAAAACCGGCACGTTTTTGTAGTTCACTGATTTCAAATACAATCCTCCTGCTGATGCACTTTCTATGTCACCTTTCCAGTTCTTTTCGCTAGGATTCTTCAACAAAAATAACAGATCGTTCATGGTATTAACACCACTGCCAACATTCAAAATAGCTCCAACCATGCGCCTAACCTAAGATCAAATTAGTACAAATATATGTAAGTTTTTTATGTTTATATGCATGATTAAAAAGATGTAAATTAATACAAGACAAGCTTTCGCATTCTGTACGCACCTGTCTGCGGACAAAACCACTTCCTTCAATATTGAATTCGTATAAATCATACTCGTTGGACGCAGGTTCCCAATTGTAAGAATCCACAGAATTGACTGTGTTCATCAGCGAAAACGAAAAACGTTCAATTGTTTTAACAAAATATTCCTCAGGCTTATTGTCTCGTTCGTCTTTCGTAATATGACCGCAAAATGACTTAAAATTCCATGTACCCAGAAATAAATTACAGGCTTCAAAAACAATATCTCGATCAAATGGCTGGCGCACTATGTGACAACGGTTCAGCTCTGTGACCGTTAAAGCACTTGACAGCCGTTTAAGGGCTACGGTGGTTTTCAGATCTACAACAAAAAATTAATACAAAATTACGCTAAATATAAAAGTATAGGAACGAATTGAGTAGTATATGCCAATGACATCATTTGCAATATTTTGAAATTAAATGCCACGTTATAATAGTGAATAATGCATTTTTACCGTTATGTTTTAATAAAGCGACTCTGTATCTGTAAGTCCTGGAACTGGCATCATATCGGCAATGGAAAGATTGGGGAACTTCGACTATGCGTTTCACTCTAATTTCTGTTTCATTCTTTTCCAAAAATAAATTCAGACTTTGACAAAGTATAACAGGACAATTATAAGTGGGTATTTCTGAAATTAAAAATAATAAATTGCTTTAATTTATACACAGTATACTTAACACACGATTAGCACCCATAAAATTTAAGACACTCATTACACCACTATAATTGATATGAATATTTGTTTAAAAGCAGATAGATAAATCAGCACCTTCTAAATTCAAATGACATGTATTCAGTAATGCATGTACACCTGCATCAGTTCTACTTGATAAAATCAGACTCAATTCCTTTCCCTTTGGTAACTTCAAGACTGTTTTAATACCATGTTCGATGATGCCCTGAACCGTATCCACATCTGGTACTTTCAGATCCGGTGGAAGTCGTCTCTGAATGCCTCTACCAAACCAAGATATAATTTCATATAACGTAGATACTAACATTGAACCAAATAAAATTCGCTTGATATACCACTTTCTCCTATTTTACTACATAACTCAACATTACCATCTTAACACTTTCGCCAGTACTTTCACCAGGATATTTACTTTTAGTGCTAATGATTTTTAGATGTTAGTGAAAGTTTGCATAAGCTAGCAGAAGTTAAGAGAAAGTAATAATATATAATGGCTTCTAAATTCTAAAATAGTCACTGAAAGTTTACCAAAATCGAGATTTCTATTAGACAACACATCTACACAAATAATATTGGCAAGTAATATGCAGTCGTTGCAGTCCTCAGTATGTATTTCGTTATGCAGTTATTAAAAAATAGCACTTCGATTCGTATGTTCTTAACTTTCACCGACGTGTGGCATGGCATAAGAGATAGACTAAACAGATGAACGATAACCACAATGATGAATGATGAATGAAATCTAAAACTTTATAAATCCGCAGCCAGTAATAACTTAGCCATTCATCTGGAAACTCAGTCTTGTATAATTGTTAGTTCAGTTAGTTGTCAGTTTGTGTCCATATCTTTCCAATACAAATTAATTTCCATTTCAAAGATTTCTAAATTATGTGCAATATTTCAGGATTATTTATTTGAAATAAAAGACTGTTATACCTATAATAAGTGCCAATGTAAGAGAAATACAAAACCAATCTTTTCATTTTTTTTAGCTTCGGAACGAGACTCTGACCTTTCGGAAGCTACCCTCTACGATGACGCAGGAGAGGAGGAGAGGGCAATTCTCAAAAGTTTCCACTAACGTTCTTGAATGAAACCCCACAAAAAATTAAAATCTTCCTAAATCTTTGATCCTGGCAATAATAACGTGATCGGATGGTCTGGACTTTCGCCTCCTGCATCTTGTATTGCCGCCAATAATCTTCTAGTTCGTGGTATCCTGGTCTTCAGCAGCCCCAGAGTAAAACAGATACACTTCTCCAGACAGACTTTTCATCTGACTTTCACCGCGCCATTAGCTGTTAGTGACTTTTAATTTACATTCACTTTTAGTAAAAGTGGCGCAAAAATATTGATGATGATGTATAAACTTAAGTAATAGGTATGAGGATAGGACTTTCACCTTGTACAAATAGGGATGATATCTGATATTGATGTATGTGTATTCATGTTCCGCTTATAGCACTTGTGATATTACTTACACCCATTAGTGCCAGTACAATGATTGGAAAATAGAAACCGAAAAAAAGAACTTATTGTTTGTGCCTAATATTGAGACGAAAAATGCAATGAAACAAGAATGAAGAAATATAATTTTTATAGCCTTCTTAAGCAAAGCTTAAAGTAACACATACTGAGTCTTTTTGCTTTATTTGCATGTGTTCCCTCTGCTACTTACGTTTGTAGCATAATCGATTAATTTAACTTCCAAGAAAGTGTACAATAAGTAACTAGTCATAAAAAATGCAGCGTGAAAGTTTACTGTGCTGGAAAATAAGTGGAAAAATGGTACGCTATTATTTACGCATGAGACACTCAAGGGTTTACAAGATGAAAGTACTGCTACAAGGTGCACATTTATGCAGGTCTGTTATATTCACTTAATACATAGATTAGACACAATCAATTAGGTAATCAATTTGGAAGTGTTGTGTATGTGACAATCATATATTCCAAATATTCTACATAAAACGATGATAATAATTATTCTTGATTGTATGGTAAAGTTAAACTACTATGCTTTTGTATAATTAAAGTCAAGAAGTAAGCAAAATTAAATTGTTTTGTATGCAACAGGCGACTGGGTCGGAAATGAAAAAAATCTGGAATTGAAAAATATATTTTCAAGTGCTACAGCACTAAATTAATATGAAAATACATTGCACTATTTCATGCACATGGCACAATATTTATCAAACGCAATAATAAATTATCTTCTTGAAGTTCATTTTTAGCTTTATAAAGTATTATAACATGTACGTACAACGCACTATTTCTATTTCAACAACAAACGAGGCAAAAATGTAAAGCAGAGGGCAAATTACCTACCTAATCTAATAACTATTTAACTATAATTGGAAATGACTAATTTTCTATACACAAAAATAATATGTTTAACTTTAGTGCTATTAGGGAGCTAAACAATTCATCTTTTTAGTTGTATTTACTTCTATCGAATTTTAATCGCTAGTATTTTCACACTTCACACTGCACTCCATCTTTTCAGCTTTTAATTTGAACAATCGATTAGAAAAATCTGTTTGGTACTCTTCTCTTAGTTTGCAAGCTTCATCCACAACAGTTTTGTAAAGGTCCTGGATAATGGAATTTTAAGATTTAAGGTTAAAAATTTCCTGAAAATTTTCAGTGGTAGTCTTGATAGTAACACAATCGTTATATTTAGAACTATAGGTTTAAAGGACTTACTTCGGCGGCTTGATAGTCAAGAATGCCTATTGCAGATACTGGTGTTTTTATTCGAATAGGTTTCCCCAAAATGAACCGATTTCCAGAGAAGATGTACGGGACATTTTTTTCACGAGCAATAGAAATAATATTATCTAATTTTTCATCAAGGCCACCTACATAAATACAATTAATAATACTGAAGTTGATATCCAACTTTGGACCGAGTAATTAGATACTAAAGAATCAGTGAGAGTTAATGTTATTTTCACCTTTTTCGTTGTTGGGCTCGATATCTGGAGCAATAATAATTAACTGCAATTTATTAAAACCGAGATTGGCATGGACATCTTTTAACCCATGTATGTATCTCTTCTTGATCTTGTACTTCAAAGGGTCGGAGTGATACAAACGGTCTTGAAACCTATGCAATTCTTTTAGCAATTCCATAATTTTCCCGTGTAAAGTTTTTGAGAGATACATATCGCAATACGGTCGGAACTTTTTGCTATGTATTTCAGTTTTGATTTTGAGATGTAATTCTTTGGAAATTTCAACATTATCAGTATTATCACTAGATTCAACATTGCATTCTACATCTTCAATGATTTCTTTAAGTTTTTCGGCAAAAATGTCTGCGTCAGTTTTTAAAGGTTTCAATGGCTCATTTTTGCTATTTTGATTGACATCAATTGCCTGTACGGGATTACTATCACAGTAACTTCGAGGACAGTAACCTTGAATGTTAGTTTTATTTTCAGATTTAATTATACTAGCGATATTAGAGTTTGTAGGAAGTTCAGTTTCCGTTTCTGAAGCCAGTTTCTCAACGGTATTACTGTTAATATATTTCGCAAAATTTGTCGTTATATTTGCTTTTCTTAACGCTCTCGTTTTCATAATTGCTTTTTTCAAAGGCGTATCCCGCTTGGGTTTCGCTTTTTCTCTAATTTTACCACGGTTCATTACTACAGGTCCAGATGAATCCAGCAGATTTCCAATTGTGAATTTTTCATTACTGTCTTTCCTCTTTCTTTCGACAGTCTTTGCAGCTGCCTTGGCTTCCTTTTTAGCTTCGATCAGGTCATTTATACTAATTATCAACGGCTTCTTTGATGGCTTTCGTTTGCTAACAATAGGGATTTCAAGTAAAGGTTCTACACTCTTCTGGCATATTCCACTATTCAATGTAGATTCATTAGGATTATTTTCTTTAATCTGTGGCTTAACACCAACCCATGTATTCGTTCTTTTATCTATTTCTGGCATAGATTCATATTCATTGGAAGTCTTGGCTTCCCTAATGTTATTGCTATGAAGTGTTTCTTTCAGTTGGACTTTCTTAGATGTAGAAGGCATTGGTGCAGATTGTATTAGTGCAGGAAAATCATATGTGGAGTCAGGTGAATCTTTATTGTGTCCATCTTTAGGCAACGACGGCGATTGTGAGCTTTGGTTTACGGTAGGATAAATTACAGGAAATGTTCGCGAATCTTGAGACGAAAACAGACCTTGAGTACGCTGACTTTGAGATCTTGTTGGGTTTTCTCCTCTCAGCTTTTGCAGTATTTCTGGAGTTATCATTTGAATGTGAGAGTCTTTTGGGGCATATATTTGCTTTAACTTTTCAGCCTCTCGTTTCAGCTTCCTTTCTTCTTTGCTGCCAACTTTCTTTTTCCTCTTTTTCTTCTTTTCCTGTAAACCTTCGTCATCTTTTTCTTCCTTATCTGGGTTTATGTGGTGCTGTCGTTCACTAAGATTTTTACTGCTACCTTTGGAACATATATAAATATTTTAAAATTTTACATTCCTCCGATCCTCAAAAATGTTGGCATTCCAGTCGCTTACATTAAAAAAAAATCAATTTTACAATATAGTAGATACGATACAAAACTTATAATATCAACGGAAAGAGAGAAAAGTTTAATAGATTTTTTAAATAATTTTATTACCTTGCTTAGGGGGTACGGTCTGGAACGACATGTTTTACAAAGCTTATCGCCAGAAAATAAAATCCTGTGAATTAGATGTAATTATTATGGCTTTTAAACAATAAAGATAATAATAGTGAAGCAACTATAGATTTTTCCTATATTTTATCTGGGGAAAAGGACAAATACATTCCTTATATTGATTTTTTGATATTCTGAGATAGATGATCAATACACGTGTTACTACATCGATTATCGTAAGAAACCTTAGAAAATATGAAACCTTGAAATAACTTACTGTTTTAATCATAGATCAGTTGAATACCTCAGGGGGAGTTCTTCATTTTTCTTCAAAATTCTTCTGTCAGGGTGATTTATATTTCCCACCGTTGAATATTTGGCCGATTGATTGGGTAGAATGGCACACTTGCTTTACTAACACACGTGGCAAACTTGTATCACAGCTGAGTTGCCTGACCCTAAAATAATGTAAATAAACCAATTTGCTAACTCTAAATTCTCCATTCTCCATTGCATGACTGGGTCTGTTTTCTCGAAATTACTGCAGTGTGCAAGACAAGAGTGAGTGACGTGATTTATCTGTATCGACACAACAGCTACCAGAAGTGCCTCTTTTCTTGGAATCGAATGAAGGAATTTTGGAATTTCTAACTTCAAAGAGGTATGTTTAATGATGTATTGTTTGTCATATTATATGAGAGTTTTGTTTTGGAGAATATATATTTTTTGTAAACTGTTATTTTAAAATATTGGTGCATATATTATATGGATGCATTAAATATTGATGAGTTTCATTCAAAGGCAGACGCATTCAAGTAATGGTGAAGGATATTTAATGCAGTGAAAAATTAACCCATTTGCCATTTATTAATTTTATTATTACTTTATAGTGATTATCTTATCTCTGATCCTAATATTCCTGTCCCGGCGGAACTGACTGACTCTATGGTCAACTGACTGTAGCTATAATTTTCACCTGTAAAGATGCCATATATTGCCTCTGGTAAGCTGAAGCTAAGAAAATTTAAACTAATTTGCATTTGAAATTGTTTTTATTCTAGAGTTCTATATAAAATATAATATACTCATAATGTTGGTATGTTAATGATTTTTAGATGGAACTGTGCAGACAACCAAGCCATTTGGGTTGGGTTTTGTCGTCGATTTGTTTTGGGGGACAGTAGGCTTCGTGAATCTATTGTAAGTAATGTCCCAAAATATTATGATAATGCAAACACAGTTGTTCTCTACCTTTACTATAACATTATAAATGTTTTAAGATAAATTTTCATTTTAAAACAACTAGACTTTTAACACTTGTTGACACTGAATACAGAATATACAGTATACCAGTATACTGCCAAGTATGCGCCACATGTCTCTCCTGTTATGTTACATTTGTAAATTATAATGTTCTAACAATTGTAGCTTCAGAACTTTGTTCCACATGGACGATGTACCTAGTCGGGGTCAGTACGGAAGTGGTGGACGTGCCCCGAGAACTCCTGGCCCTGGAAGGTATATTTATATTTATAATAATATTTGTATATTTTTTCACTGCATATTTTTATTTCAAGAATTAAAGATTATTTCCCATTAGATTTGGCTACATAATCTAATGACTTATTCATTTGCTTTAGACGAATGGGAGGTTTGGGTTCCGTGTCTGGTGTCGCAGCCCCACCTTGCAGTATGGGAGGATGAGGTTAAAGATACCCAATTAAGAGAATTTAAACTTCTCTTGGCTGGGCTTAATTTCCATAATTTAATTTCGCAGAATTATAACATTTAATCTCTTGTATTCAATTAGATTTATTTCTCTCGACATGTTTTATACATTTAATATTTATCACATTGTATTTGAATGCACTTGGCTTGCTGTTTTGTAAAACAGTTTATGAAGTTTTTTCATTAAACTCTATAATGGAGGGTGGAAGAACTGATTTCAGCCTTGATGTAATTTCAATAGAATTTATGAGTCGAAAATTCTAATTTAGTCTTGTCGACGAAAATTTGGATAATTATTAGTAAGTTTATGTATTTAAAAAGCAATAACATTTTAAACTGGTGAAATATCACCGTTACACTTACACTTGTAAAGTTCATTGTAAAAATCTGTAATCGCCGACATTAATTACAAAACTAAAAACCAAAATAGATAACCGTTTGGTACAATAAATGATAAAGCGCTCTATAAAATGAACAAACCTTTAAACGGACACCATTTGTAAAACAAATTTTATGTTATTGACATCATATTATTGTAGTGCTTCATCAGCTTTACTTTACTGCGTTTTGGGGGGGTCTCTTGACATTTAAGGTGTTAAATCAGTAGAATTTGAAATAGCGATAGGTACGTATCCTTTAGGAGGGGTTATTCCGTTTTCTTCCAGATACTTTCGAACAGCCAATTTGAACAAATCAGGTCTGTTTTCATTTATCCAGATCAGAAGCTTGTTAGCTTCCGCCGCTTGATGTGGTGTGCATTTTTGGCAAACACCTAGCAAAGCAGCTACTAATCTTGGTTTAATAAACCTGCCCACAATGTCGCAAGGGCTGCAAGTTGAATAAAAACATTCGAAGGTGTAATAAATTTCCAACAATAATGACAGTTAAACTACATAAAATATATTGTGTGAGTATACCCATCGTAGAGCAGGCACTTCATTTGAATATCAAAAAGTTTCTTGTTGTTAATGTATTTCTCCATTGTAACGTAATCCAGTTCTGGTTGATAGCGGATAGGGTAATCTCTCTGAGATGTGCATTGAATTACCGAGTAAAGAATCGTAAAGTAAATTAGTGGAATTATAAAACATTCAAAGGTTTTCATTATTGAATTATCCAAACATTGACGATTCGCTAAAATTCCTTTAGTACGCTATTTTTTCTTAACAAGCCTGAAATGGCAATAACTATCAGGAAAAAAACGTTGAAGAACACGAACCGTAAAAACGTTTTAACTGTACATGAGCTTCGTGTTCTTCTATTTATACTCTATAACTTCCAATTTTTATTTAAAAATTAAATGTGCAAAGTTGTCTGTATGTCACTAGAAGCTTTTACACACTGTAAGGGTGACACTTATTCACATTATTACAGAATGGAATAAAAAATACATCGAGTCAATCTTTAGCCCATTGAAAGTTGACTGTTTACGCTTTGCCGTATGTACTTCATGTGAAACATTCATGCATAGTATGATACCTGATAGACAGGTTATTATTGAATTTCTATTGGAAAGGTATTCTGGAAGTATGCAGCAGAACAGGTATATAAGAACAGAGAGTACGTGAAGAAAAGTTCATTTGTAGGATTTTAAGTAACTAGTTTAGACAGTTTAGAGACAGTTTATGTTACCTACAATATCACAGAACAATGCGTGTGTTGTAAGGTTACATTTTCAGTCCATTCCATGCTTTAATGTTTGGCATACAACTAATTCTGTCTGAATCGTCATTTTCCCCATTGCTTAGTGCATCTCTCTTCATGTTGTTAATAATGCCAAGCCATCATTTATTGTGTGGATAAAGTGAACTTTATGTCATTTGCATTTGAACAAACGAAAAGTTACCTTCTTGAGTATTATTTGGGTCTTTAGCGAAATGCACAGGACTTTCGGGTAAATTTTAAAGATTGCAATCAATTAATGATTTTCATTGAAAATATTATGAGAAAGAATGTTTGAAATTGAATTGTAGTATATGCTCGTGATATAAATACCTACGTATGTTTTTGGTTTCATCAAACGAAAAAGTCTAGAGTGGGTTGGCTAAAAAATAGTAGTGGAATGGCTCTAATAGGTTTTATATGCATACATGGGATTCGAATTGCATAATATCCATAAAAGCACAATTTATTATTAGTATTAGATACAGCCATTTAGCGCAATGAGTAATGAGAAGTTACATTATACAATCCAAAAATCAAAATGAAGGATCATGAAACTTTCCTGCAACTTAGTAATACACAATGTTTTATGATATTCTTTGTCGGTAATCGTATGACTTTCTCTATCGACTGTCAGGAGCTACTGAATGTAATAAAATGCGTTTATATCTTCAAAAGGCCGAAACCATTATAATAATATAACAATTTATTGCTCTTTGATTTAGGATTTCGAGATGGGGTGCGTATTTAATTTTTTTTAATGTTAAGCACGTAATTTAATCACTTTGTTGTAGTAGTATTCGTAGTATTGCTGGAAGTTGTTTCATTGGCATTATAATTTGGATCTTGGGAAGGGTCGTAGGGTTTGCTGGTAACAGGTCCAAATGTTTTGTCTTTAGGAACAGAAATTCCCTGACTTTCTAAATACTTCTCAACTAGCAACCTAAAAGTTTCAGGTCTATCTTCTTGTAACCATTGAAGAAGTACGTTTACTTTCTCGTGCTGGCGAGGGGTGCATAAAAGGCAAGTACCCAATAATGCACCCGCCACACGAGGCTTAACCCAACGTCCAACGATGTCGCATGGACCTAATTAATAATAAAATTCGGATTAAAAAGTGTTAATCAAATGAAAGCCATGCTAATTACTAAATTGTTATTTAATCGTAGCGTCAGTTCGTAATTGAATGAATAACAAGAGATAATAATAACGAAATTAAAAAAACTCACCGTCATAGATAATACATTTAACTTGAAGATCAAACAATCTCTTATTCTTCATGTAAGCATCAATTTTAATATTATCTAACTCCGGCTGGAATCTGGGTTTGTATTCTATGGAACTTACACCAACTATCAGATAAATATAAATAGAGCACAATGCTAGCAACAATAATTGTATGTTTTGTCTCATGTTGCCTCCTTTATGTAAACCTATTTTATGTTAAGTACTTTTAATATATTCTTATCAAAGATTTACATTCGGTCTACCACCTTTAAAAGTATTGTGAAGAACAGTGAAGTAATAATTGAACTGTACGCTGATTCAGTGGTGGTTGGAAAGAGTTATCAGCTAACTACCTTCGTCAGTGCACCTACGACTTAAAATTAAAATGTCTTTTCCAAGTAGTTTGCTATCAAGTTTTTGCTTAAACATACATCAAAGATATAGATCAATCCATCCGTACATACCATTGCTTTCCAATTTATTAACAAATAGAAAATATAAGCTGCAGAAATCTACGGCAAGGTTTTGTAGCGAACTACTAGCAGTATAAGATTATAAGTCGAGTCAATGCATTTCAAATACCTCCCTCCACCATTTTTTATATACAAATAACGTTGTTTATTGTTTTGAATATTATACAGGTAAAATCGAAGAATGGAATTGAAACACACATCTCATCTCAAGTCTAGATACCTTAGGTCAACACTCTACATCCTTTTATGTCACAAAGAAACACATCAAACCAGAAGAGTTAGTTTCCCAGAACGTAACTTGTCGATGTCCCTGTCTTGACTCCTCATCTTCACTGTCTTCACGCACACACTCGTACATGTTATTCAAGATTCCTGATAAACTAGACTTATTCCTGTAAAAGCAAGACACTTATCTATTCATGAGCATCAATGAAGATTCGATCTCGGCTTGCGATTTTTAGGTATAGGATAAGTAACGATAGTATTGGGAGAAAGAATGATGAAAAGCACAAAGTCTCTATGTTATTCGATAGTACAGTCTCGATAGTAAGCACATTATATTTGCATCAATAAATTGTAAGCTAAAGATCTGTTACTTCCAGTACTAGTATTATAGTAAATACTTTATTTTTAAAAAGGGACATACTTGTTATGTACATTACCATATTTGGAGAATAATAATATCGAACGCGTGCTTACCATAAATCCAATTCACAGATAAAAGAATACCGTTGCGCTTGTTTTGCGGAAATATAATACGAGATATTTCATCAAGTGCATATCTTCACCATGTAGTACAAAGTCTGAGTAGTAATAGTTGTTAATTGTAAAATGTTCATAAATATGAGATAAAATTAACAACAAAGGCATTAAAAGTACAAAAAGCAGCATAAACGCAAAGCACAAACGATTACTAAAATTGACAGTAACTGCGTCGATTCATTTTAGAATCTATAGAACTTAACCGATTTAAGTCAATGGGGACATGCATGACGATGTATGAATTTCATGTCATGTTACTACCTCAGACTACTTGTTTACTAGCTATTTATTATGAATCTATTAATATAGAGATCTAAAAAATATATGTGCCAATTTTCAGTAAAAACACAGTTGTAGTTCTTATTGGGTAGTATTCCAAACGTGGTTTTCTTATTACATTACAGAACATTTGAATCAAGTCAGTCAAAATATGAAATATTGTACATGCTTTATGAATGGGTGTCTGAAGATTGAATAGGTTTATTTAAGAACTAGTTAACTTTCTATTTAGGATCCCGGTGTTGTAGTTGAATTCTCTTCATTTCTGTCAGGACCGTCAAGATTTTCATTTTGATTTTGCACTGCTGGAGTTGAAGTCGTGGGAAAAGTATTTACTGTAACATTTCCGTTTTCAACGGGAAGTTTAATACCTTGGCTCTCAACATACTTGACCACAGCCTTTCTGAAAATGTCGGGATGATTTTCCTGGACCCATTGAAGAAATTTATTTACTTCTCCCTCCTGATGTTTTGTGCATTTTATACAGGTTCCCAATAAAGCAGCCGCCACTCGAGGCTTCACCCATCGTCCTACGACATCGCACGGACCTGATAAATAGTGAAGTAGAATTCAGATAAAATATATTTTTAGCACCTTACTTAATGTGGCTCATTATGGGTGAAAATTTGAGACATCTATATTTTTACCATCGTCTATGATGCACCTTACTTGAAGGTTGAAAAGCCTTGGATTTTGTATGTAAGGATCTATCGTAACCCAGTCCAATTCGGGCTGATATCTGTCAAACAATCATGGTAAATTAAAAAGAGTTGCAAATTCTTTCATACAATATTCATAAATTATGAATGTTAATAAGTCCACGAGGCAATCTAATTACCGTTGGAGGAAATTGCCTGATAAATAAATATTATGAAAAACTGCTGAGTAACGAAAGTTTCATACTTCCAACTGTATTTACCTTATATTATATTCTAGGGGAGTAACACTTGTCATATATTGAATAGTAATGACAAAAAATAGTAAATATTTTTCCATATTTTCTAGATTTTTATGCAATTAATGTAACCAGACTTTCTAACTTTTAGGAAATTGGTTTTTGCCTTTCAGCTTCGATGATATTCACTGACAGGCACAAATTCGTCCAAGGCACTGGAAAGACACGTCATTTTTCTCAGGCTTTTATAAGTCCAGTACAATTATGATAATACATAATAATTTAATGGAAAAATGCAGTCACGTAAGAAGCTTTTTGTTCCACTAAGAATTCGACTCTGTTTTAAATAGTTACGCTTTTGCGCTTGTTTAAATTCCAATAGTAATCATCGTCATAGATCGTCTTGTTTTCCATTACGTTTAAGTACTTAAGTATAGCTCATCCTCTTTGAACAAAAGCCAAATTCTTGGATACATATTAACCTTGGTATCTGGGCTATTGTTCATAGTAGCATTGAGATAATGGAAGTACGACATGCAAAGGTAAGCTACCTAAAGAAATGTGTTAGGCAAACAAATAATAGTACAATTGCATTGTGTTTTCCTTAGTACGAAAGTACTAAATTAGCGCATAATGTTTTACTCTTTTCCTGATGACTATTATGGCGTCCTGTATATTGGTCTTTCATAAATGTTTCTTCTGCCTGTGCAATAATGCCTTCTCAAAAACATTTAATTTTTGTACAAAGGATGGGTTCTGAACCACAAAGTCCCGAAATATCTTGACTTTATATTACTGCATATCCATGTCATTTCATATATTGATACTATTGATAGTATTTCAATACAAATGACTGAAACGACCTTTTTGTATAGTCAGAAAAAGGCTTTTGTTGAAGACGAATTTAAGCATCGCCTTTTTCTACACACCAGTCCACAATACTGCAAAATGTTGCTACGATTTGCATCTTTAACATTCTATTGCTGAAGCTGTATCTAAGTTAAAGTCCCATTTGAATAATCTGGTTTTCCACTTGGGTAATTATATTACTTTGGTCTCTCATTTTCTAGTTTGATCCTTTTGATTGCGAAATGAAACTGCTTAATACTTACACTCTTCTATGTAGTCATCATTGTAATCTTTAATTTTTTTAACTGTTACTTAAACCACTTGGTAATTTACATTTTAAGAACATGCTCCGGTTTAAAATATCCTACCAGCGTACACCCGTTTGTTTTATGCAAACGCTACAGTTTTCATTTCGATATATATGAGAAACCTTCATTTTCATATAAAATATATAATGGAGGTTTTTCCTCTCTTTCAACTTTCGCTTTCAACTCTGCTAACATCAACGTTACTAATACCCATATGTAATAATGTCAACAAAGGTCTAAAAATAGAATACTATCGTCAATTCACAACTACAGTTTTGCGTTATTTTCAACTTCGAAAGTGTGCTCCCAAAATATGTATGAAAACAGAATGGAACACAATTAATTATACAAATATTTGAATATAATTTAATACATGTTATGTACTCTGTACAATCCGATTTATCATCTGAAATATTTTTAATGTCTACTCGATGCATAGTCTGCGTGACCATCCGACTTGGATGATTGCCAGTTTGCGAAAGATTACATGTACAAAATTTCATTCATAGTTTTGCAAATCTTGCATACTCGAAATTACGCACACAAATCGAATTACCTGACAATTAAATCGTCAACAGACGATTATTCTTGGCAAATGATTCTAAAAATATTATTTTCTCACAATGTGAAATATTTAAAAATGTAAAAAACAGTTTTATTTATACGCAACGCATCGTAGCTTATATTTTTTACATTTCAGTCTTGTCTCAAGAGAGATTTCCCCATTCTACTCCATTTATTCATTTATTAAGAATACTGCACTGTCGGGTCACGTAAGACATATGCATTACCTCATATAAATACACAATAGACGCATTAAGTGTTGAAAATTATGTTTGCAATTGTTTACATAATTACAAGTAAATAATCTGTTCGTTACTGTTTTTGATATAACTACAATAATTACAATAAACATTTATTCTCTCCTACACATAACAAAAGTTAGAAACAGCATTTTAAAATTGCCTTAAAAGTCCATAGATAAAGTAATTCAACACTTGAATTACTATAATTGGCCAATTTTAAACGAAAGTAGACAAGAAATTGCATGCAAGAAGGAGGAAAATACTAAATGAAATCCTGTTGACTGAATTATAGGGTAGAGGCTTTGGAGTCGGAGTTGAAGTCTTTGGACGTAAAGTGCTGGTCGTTGATTCCAAGTAATATCCTTCGATACGATCGATAAGTACATAATCTCCAGTTCCATTCACTTGCACGTTAATGAAGAACTGAAAAGTAAATAAAATCATTAAAAAATTCCATCTCACAAAGACGAATGTAATACAGTGCGCAGTGATATAGCTGTTTGCTAATGTTATCAAATCAGATTCAACATTCATTTAGCAAGAAACAAAAAAACAGCAAAAGTTAAAGTATTTTCAATCATCCTTTCATAGAATTTTTTGTTCTGTACGTATATAATGATATTGTTATATAATTGGAATATAATGCAGGTTTTTTAATCAATCTGGTTCAAAAACATTAATGTTACTTACTTTACTTGTTCCTTCTAATGGAACATTTACATTCACCCATTCATAAAGGTGTCTGTCGGGATCAGAATAGATTTCATAGACATCTTGCCCGTTTTCAGACGTTCTTATGAATATTTTTGCTCCGCGACCTCGTAAGTTGTACTTTACAGATACGGATGCAAATAACTGAGCTGACGATGAATAACTGAATGAAGCCGACGTGATGATAACATGTGTTGTTCCATTAACTTGGACGGTATTGTCTCCCATGGGTAAAATCGCCCAAATACCTTCTGTTGTCTGATAGGATTCAAATTTGAAATCGCTCGGTAATTTATTAGATATAGTTTGTAACAAGGCTCCATTAGGATAGTAAAGGTAGTCTCCTCCTAGTTTCCACGAGCGAAAGAGGTCTTCTGTTTTGTCTAGACGAATAGTCATGGAACCACTTATCTGGACAACAACTACAGAAAGTAATATTATTGCGATTGATCGAGTCATTTTTATTTGAACAATTGAAAGTCTATCAATTGGTATATGGAAATTAAGTGTTCGCTAATTCCTAATTTAATTTATCAAAGACAATTTTTACTAATGCGTTCGTTAGCTTCTCTGCTTAGGGAAGATCCAGACTGAAAACTAAGACTGAACTTACAATACGATATTATTGAAGTAGTATTAATGTTGACAACAGTGACAACTAAAATCCGTCATGTACATACTTACAATGGCTGTAGTTGTGCAGGGCAGGACAATTATTGCTTGAGTCATACAAAACCACTCTCTAAGAGCCAATACTATTTCCAGTACACTAATACTACTTGGAATGGACCAAAAATAAACATATTGGAGGATACTATACTATTATACATGCATAACTTTAGAGTACAGAATTGAGACGTTTCTGTAGTTGTGAGTGTTATCTCGTTCAAGCTTGTAGGTCTAAGGTCCATTTCTTAGACGTTCAATACATTTTAACTTAAGTGTTTACTTTTTAAGCATCCTAACATATTATGTTTTCTTAGGAAGCAGTGAAGGTTTAGAGATATTATTTGTAAACGATCAGGAAGGGTCGTAGATGTAATTGCTATGAAATGAGTCATACAAATATCTATATAACAAATAGGCCTGCTCGTCAATTTGCTTCTTCACTATCTATCCTTAATCAGAACTACAAATTCTCAAAGTGTGTACAAAAATGATATGAAGAAAACATACTTTCTGAATGTACGGTGAACGTTTATAGAATATGTAGACAGACAGCCAGTAATTAGTAAAGTAAAAACTGCATTTTCAAATTAGATATAAAGTATGTGATTTCACATTAATTTTTATCATCATAGTCAGTTTATTATGCAAAAGAGGAAAATGCTCGGCCAGTAGTATGTATATCTTACACACGATGTACACAAAAAGTGGCTGTGTTGAAGAACTTACAGCATTTAGGTTACATAGATGCATGGTTACTCTTGCTCGCAGAGAATGATTTATAAGCATTAATGACTAGGTATATTATTTTTGGCTACGTAAGATGTAAGACATGGTAAATATGATACAGAAAACAAGTAATAAAAAATGGGAGTGAAAAACATGAGCATGACCACCATGTAGTAAATACGAATTCAGCTCCTCAGCTAAAAGTCCATTGGTAATACTACAATAGGACCCGATTTCGTGGGTTGCTCCGCGTATAACATCCATTGTCGATTTGCCACATCAAAAATTCCTGCAACAATGAATAAATGTAAATGTTTCTTTTCCCTTTTTTATGTGATTTGTAAGGTAAATCCAGAATTTTTAATAGGTAGGCATTAGAAATCCGTGTAATAGTGTTTTTCAACAAAGTGCATAGTTCCCAACTAATTCATTATATGATACAGGGGAAATCATGAGCACTACTCATTCGTGCTAAGAAGTAAAATTCCATTTACCGACAGCAACAGTTTTGATGAAATCTGGTTTATTAGTTCCACAGCGAAAGACGGGATATTCAGGATCACTGTCGTCACTCAAAATTTCCTTGATTCTTTCCAAACTTGTAGGCTTTAAATGTCTTCCTATCGCTTTGTGGCGATGTGTACTGCTGTCAAATCCTACACCTGTCTGCTCTGGAATTTTTAGCCTCAAGTATCTGGAATATATTATATAATGTATAGGTGCTTAATCTATTTGGATTCATTACATTTGCTACCTACAAAGCTTTAACTCTTACTTGTTACAATGAACGTGATTTTCTCCGTGAGTGAGAGTAAGGACACTCAATTCTGATTCGCATTTGTCATCTGGGGCAGAATTCGGGCCGATTTCAACATTATGCAGAACAGGACAACCGTCTTGCTTTGCAAAATGAATATTGAGACAGAAACCATCAGAAACACCATGGCCAGAATCTTGAAGAATTTCTACCACTTCCTCGAAATTAGAGGCAGCTAAAATTGCTCTAGCCAGAAAAGTCCTCGCTATTATGATTTTAAGAAGATAATAAATATTAATTAACCCACAATTTGTATATGAAGGACAAATAAGATTGACTTGAACATTATCAGGGTAGATAATTATGTTTCAGGAGATAATTACGTGTTTTCTTCGGATAAGTTTCTTTAGGAAAAATAGTGTTGACAGTATAAACCAGTCCATGCTCATTGAAGCCCATAGTATATCCCGGTAAGTGCCCAGCATAAGTTAATGTGGTAAACTTTTCTAATTTCTCATCATTTTCCCCAATTATTTCAGCAGAAACAATGTAAATATTATTTAGGAACTCTGGGCATGCATCTTCAGTGTGTCCAATAATAACGTCATCAATATTGCACATGACCGTTGTACACCCAGTTTCCCCTTTTTTCTTAAAGAACTTATCTTCTGCATCCAGCGGGGCGATCAGAGAATCGATATGAAGTAGAAACAACTATCAACCAAAACATCATTTTACATGCAAGCTAAAATGAAATTAAGGAGATTCTTGTTTCAAGGTAATTTTTTACTTTGTAGAATGGAACTTGAGCCCCTGAAGCCATGCCTTCTAATTCTTTGATGTACTGCGGATATCGCTCTGTGCAAAGAGCTAAACAGTCGTCGTAGATTTTCTTCCCTTCAGTTGACAAGTATAATGGTACAATGATTTTGTTGAAATATTCCCATCTTGATAACAGATTTTCGATCAGATTTCTAAACTGTCGCCCCTAATATGACACAGCAACAGAAAATTTTACTTCAGGTTGAATTACAACTAGGCATTATAGTTTTTATTCATTGACTTACGATTGTATAGCCCACTACGTGATGAGTTCCACGAACGTAGATTATTGGAATTTGATTGAGACGCTGGCACTCAATCTCTTCCGGTTTATTCATTTTCTTCCTGTACGTCCCGAACTTGAACTTCGGCAAAGAGTTAAAAAGATGTGGAATTTTGAATTGGTAGGGGCCTTTTATTGGGCCTACTGTATTTTCAAAGAAACTTCAAGATTATTCCCAATGTACGATGAGATTATTTGCCTACACAATAAAATTCTAATAAAATACACAATCTTGTAAGACAATCCTTTAACAGAAATGCTCAAATGGAAATTGTAAAAATTTTATAGAAAACCTTTTCGTATGAACTGCATAGACACCAGAATTTTTGAAAACTGTTAATACTTTATTTTATGTAAAAGCTTGAACGTTTAAAGTGACCTGTTTCCCTTAAATCAACCAATTATCTCCCTGTAAAAAAGTAGCACTGAGGATGCTATTGCTTCGATTATCTCTCCAGATGCAGCATATTTTGTTCTGCTTACGCTTTCTACAGAACTAAATGAGTTAAGATTAATTTGTAAGACATAAAAAACATTTATACCAAAAAAGACAAAAGAAAATTCATTAGCTTGCCTTGCCCGACTTACAGTAGTATACGAATGACTAGAATTTCCCATTTGGTTTTGTTCAGGAAAAGCGAGTGCCCCTGTTGTACAATAAGGGGTTTAGTTTGAATGCGTGATGCAATGTGACTTTATTGAATGAGATAAATGTATTATACATGGTTGAAATAACATCTATGAATAAATATTCATGCATGGGAACTCGTCCGGTTTCAGTATTAATGTGTAGAAATGTCAGTAGGTATAAGCAAATTATGCATCTACTAGTGTAAGTCAAATACTATTTTCTTGTTCAATAGTCGACGGCAAAAGAAATCGAATTACTCGTTGAAGCCATAATATTATAGAAAATACCCCACCCACATAATAGCCGACAAATGGGTCACGTCATTACATTTTGTGTCTGTATAAAATGACGGATATGAACTGTACTAAATTATAAACGCCTCCTTCGGTTCTCTGGTTTTGTTGCAATTAACGAATTAACATTAGGTTATGGTTTGGAGACCATATTAATTCCGACTCCGACCCATCCGACAATCTGATAAATCAAGATCGTTCATGAAATTTTTTTTTTGAAGTGCTGAATAGACAAATACAATTATCAACGCTTTTAAAATGCATATCCAGATGCTTGCTGCGTACATAATAGGATATTTCTTACAACATATATGACAGGCCCAATGAAAAAACGGTAGGATATTTAAATGCCAAAAACTGCCTATAACTTAAACAGCAATGACCTACGGCTTCCTTCAGGTGATTCATTCTTAATAATGAGATTAACTCTCATGCATTTAGTACTAGGTATTCAATATTCAATATATGAAGAATAATATTCATCTAAACACGCAAGGGATAGTGAGGCGGAAACGAATGTATGAAATATGCAATGATCAAGATTCAAAGTAAACACATCACTTTTGTGTAGCGATTTTTCGTATGTATATTTGTGAATACTGCATAATTTAACATAGTACATTTCAAAGTTTAATACACGTTGTCTGTCGAAATTAATTTGTAACAACATTTGCACACTAACTTAAAGAAATTATTACAAGAACAGAAAGTAGGTATTTAGCCTTATCCACAATATTTCGTATCAACAAAAGAATGACATTTTGAGGTAACTGCAAATCATTTAAATTGGTTGACAATTAGAAATAAATTATCGGTACATCTGTATCACTATGTTTCAGTATATTTAACCCTTCGTCTTCATTTGATGTCATGAAATTAAGTCGTCTTTTTCTTCAAGAAAGACGAGTTATCTTGTAAGAATATAGTAAATATTTATGGTAAACCGGCAACTTAACATCCCTAAATTACTATTCTAAATTAATTCTTAATTCGAATATTTACTGCACACTTACATTTAACCCATCGTATAATAATAGTATTCAGTAAACTTAAATCTATTTACGAATTCATTTTACAGTCTACAAACTACAAAGTCTACATACATTATACAGTAATTCATTATCCTTAGAAATTAATAGTCATTTGTAGCGGCCATTAACAATTAATTATAAACCTACATAGAGCGTATACGTATTCTATGATGCCTATTAATATGACACAAAAAAAAACTTCTTGACTAAAGTACCGTATCATGAGCAATCACACTATTTATTACAACTCGTGTGTGCGGTCCGTAAAGCCTTCATCAAAAGCATAATAATAGCAGAATAACGATTTAACTCCTAAAAATCAAATCACATTGCAATTCCTTTCTTATCATATTCTCAAACAAAAATAGACAAAAAAGATTTCGTATAAGGCCCTTGCACCTATCAATCAATAACAAATTAATTAGATTACGAGTAAATGTAACCTTGTAGTTCAAAACATAGACACAAGATTTACTGTAATTTACTGACAACGAAACAAAGTTTTAAACGAAGTAAAATGTAAAATAGATATTTATTTCTTTTTGCAGTAATATTATTAAGTCCTAGTCCTAGATGAAACTAAATGCGTCTTTATCAATATTAATTCATTCAGTGAATGTCAGTTTATGTTTAAGCAGTTATTCCGAAGTACAAATTATTTTACGGTTGGAAATTCTCTCAATATTAATATTCAAGGCACATGGAAGGAAAGCTAATTAATAATTTAAGTTTAACAATCTACTTTTTCACGTTTTCGGCAATACTACATAAAACGTAGTAGTCTACAGATTTATTTTAAATATTAAGTAGATAGGTAATATACTTTACTCAATTGTTAATACAAAGTTCAGTAATTAATTAGTGGCGGATTTAGAACAAAGAGAAAAAGAGGGGCGTTTGTAAAGACGCATATTTAAGGTTATGAGTTATGGATGACTTGACCTATGACCTCAATTGCATAGTTAGCGTAGTACTATTTAAGTTTATGATAATTTTAAGCACCAAAAGTTTGCAATATACCATTTAACGCTATTTTAGTGTCGATCATATCACATCATTCATCCTGAGTTTCGGGACAGTCCGCTTGACCCCGAAGTCGATTCTTCTCAGCCAACCGGGAGCTTCGTCGAAGACTAATTCTTTTTGGGGGTGGATCTGAGTTGGCCTCAATTTCTGCTATTAAGTCATCCTCTGGCTCCAACATGTGGTTACTTTCGTAAGTCCACAAGCCAATTGTGTTATCCCACTGAAAGAAACATGGGCAAAATTGTTAGGTGTACACTTTTGTGAGTTACAGCGTGGGAAAATTATGAAAAAACTTAATTTACCGAAGTGCTGACTATTTCTGAACGATATGGATGCCAAGAGACGTCCCTCACACATGTACGATGACCTTTTAGAATGGTTTCTATTTTCCCTGTAAGCAAGTCGTAGATAACGACTCGTCCTGCAGCACAACCAGTATAAACATATCGTTGACCAGTTGAATGAGACGGCGAAAAATGACACCTAATAAGTGTGTTGAGAACACTATGGCCCCTATAAGTCATCACAGATACATCTCCTTCTGATGGCTTTCTTGACACACACACTACAATCAATCATAATGACATTAATTATAATTTTCAGTCCAGACTTAAATTATTGACGTACTAAATGTAGCACAATAATTGGTAAATACTTACATCGCTTAGGTACTCGCTGCCAACGATAATCCCAATTCTGATCAGCTACAAGTCGTTTCGTGTTGGCAATGGCGGACTCAGAGGCAAAAACTCTCATGTCCCACAATTTAATTGATTGATCTTTAGAATTTGTTAATAAATAGCGTCCGTCTCCTTTTGAATCAATGTAAGTGATGCCATCAATATGCCCGGCCAAGACTCCCACTGGTAAAGGGTCAGACTCGCGTAGTGTTCGTCGATCCCATACCTGTGATTTATAAAAATAGTAAAAAGGCTTGGCATTTACGATTTATGACTGTCTAAAAATAACTCGTCTGGGAGTTGGGAGGCAACTCCTACATCCAACAGATGAAATGACTACTACGGCCACACACCCACGATATCTCAAGTAACTGTCATTCTAATGTAATCATTTCTGTTCATTTAAATTTTTTGAAGAAATATTTTACAAACCTTGCAAAGTCCATCATCTGCAGCACTGAACAGTATATTAGAGGAGCTATCAGCAAAGGCCACACTATTTACGTCGTCATCATGAGCTTCAATCTTTAAAACACGCTGATTGCTCTCACGATTATAGATGTACAGGAAACCATCATTAGCCCCGCCGAGAATTTCATTGCCATCTTCCGAAAAGGCTAATGAAAATATACAGAAACGACGATTATCTGGGCAGAGACACAATGACTCGTGTCTTTCGACTTCCCCGTAGATATTACAGATGTGTACTGTAATACAATTTAAAAACGGTGAAAATCAATTAAACTAAATGCTGTAATTAATCTAAAAGTATATAGTTTTTAATTAAAGAAAGATTATTCTCTTACTGCATTCGGACCAACTGGAGTACACAACAAATCTACCATCAGGACTAAAAGCAGTGTCCAACACACTCCATCCTACGTCACGCGCCATAATCTTCTTGAACTTGCTAAAATTATCTTTAGTTGTGTCGTAAATGCGTATAGCACGGTCTAATTCAAAATTTATGAAAATTAACTCTCAAAACAGAAAACATAAAAACTCTTAGATAATCTAATGCTAATAATATTTAACAGATATCCACATTAAAATATTTGCGTTACCTTGTGAAGCGCTGAGGAAAATGTCTCCGCTTTTAGAGTAAGTCCCACAAAATGCTTTGTACCTAAGAAAACAAAAACATGCCATGTAACTCCAAATCCCACTCGTAAATAATCTTTTGTTCAAACAAATGATATTTACAGTAGTATATTTTTACAAAAATAGGTAGGTATGTAATATCATATCTCTTACCCATAATTGGCAACTTTTCGAACTGTGTTAGGAAGAAATTGGCTACTCATATAATTTCTATGTGATCTATCAAACCCAGTTAAGGTGGATATATTTCCCATCTAATAAATAAAGGAAAGATAGATGTTATTATGTCCTATATGTAATTACGTGATTAGAGTTTATATACAAATACAATATTCCTGTTTTTAACTGTACCTCTCTGGACGCCAGAAATTGTGGAAAACTCCGTTTTCTGCTTGATGTCAATGCTGCTCCATTCCTCATTATCAAACTGATATCATTCTTCTGTTTAAAAAATTAATCGTTTTAATTTATTTAACAAAAATAACACAGTTGACAGTGTAGCATCTAGATTGGTGTCATATATCTAGGTACACTTTACATACTTCTATAATAGTTGGATCCACTTCGTAGTCTGATCTGGGAGTTTTCGGTTTCTGCCCTTGCGAGAAGTTTTCATCACTCGATTCGTCCTCGGAACTCATTATGTGTATCTGTCCGCTGATTATGAATAAGAAACATTAATTTACAGAGCTTAATCGTAAATATAAACTATGTAAAGTTGTATTCAATTTTAAATATATTGGGTTTAAAAATTAAATGAGTAAACGGTAATAACTAGCAATAACTGTCACAATTCATTTTCAATATGATCTTACTTTCGTATAAGTATTTGGAAGACAGAAATGAGATCTTGAGCGTTACGGGCCTCAGAATCCGATTCTGAAGAATCATAGTCCATTATTTCACCTCGACGTTGGTCTCTGCGAGTGCGGAAATGAGAACTTAGGGAAGACGGATGTGAGCCTAACGATGCTGACAATCTTCGTGAAGATCCGGGAGAACTGTTATTGCTATTGCTACCTTGATTTTCTCGGGTTCCTGGTCTCCCTCCGTTGCTGGAACTGTTTGACCCCATGTAATCGTGTACAAACGACGCAATTTTGTTCGCTTAACTTGCCTAGCCCTTCACAAGAGGACTAGACTAACCAGTAGACAGAGAGACAAGTGTAGTACACTAATAACAACTATTGTGTAAAAGTCGTAAACTATTTAGGTATATGTATTATAATAATATAGTTTAACTTATCCTAGGCAGTTTGTTAAAGACACACTTCTTGCTCAAAAGTGAATACAGCGTATGCATAAGTGAATCAGACAATCAGAGTCTAGCTCCAGAGGCATAGAGGACTAAATTAATGCCCTATTAGAATATTATCTAATTGAATATTCGATTCATACAGGGACTTGCCATGAGCTTATAAATATATATATATTCCTAACTAACGATAAGTCCTTTACGTAAATTAACGACCGAACTAAACATATATTGCATATTATCGTTTCGTAACTTGTTCTTAGGCTTAGATTGGTAATTTGCAACAATCGATGTATCCGAACAATAACTTACATAAAGGTAATAATTTGCATAAGTGCATATGAATTATGAATGACATGTGAGATGCGACCTGTATACTAAAGAAAAATCGCTCCGCTCAACGTTGTTTTGAACTTTAAACTAAAATAATAAGGTAGGTAGATTCGGTCTTAATAATGTTCCAATATCTAACTTTAAACCTATATTATTCGATAATTGAACCTTTCATCTTCATAAAACTCTCGGATGATGAATGAACTCTAATAAATCACATACCGATATCGTTGTCGACTAACTTCTACTTTTCAATTTTACAGTTGACTGTATCAGTCTTTAATCGCGGACTGTTGGCATTTACAAATGGCCATAACGCTGTCAATGACCAGTGAAAATATCTCTAAACAGCTAACAATATAATAATGGGAACCTTGAACTGAAACTAGTGAGCTTAAAAGTGGTCACATTTTTGTACTATTCTTCAATGAGCTAGCACAGCTGATTCTTTTGTCTTTTTCTCTTTTCCTACGTGCTAAAATCACATAGGTACTGCTAGCGAAAGTTAACTATATGTTCTGAGTTGTGTTTTTGATTACGACTGGTTCCTGACGTTATCAGTGCTAAATGTCAGTGTCAATATGTCACTCAGTCTGACCAAAATAATGTGAGAGTAGAGAATTTAAATGTACTTGGTACTTTTCTTTCCTCCATTTTTGTCGACTTTTGAATTTCGTCCTGTGCTCAAGTCCTATAGAATAGATTGCCTACCTATGCAAATGTAAAGCAAGTAATAGTGCGTTACAACTTACAACAACAGCGCATAGCATACCAACAAACCTAATGAAAGCCTTTGTTTGCTATTAAATTTTTCAGTGCTTCTTTTATGATTTTGTAAGATATGTAAAAGCCATAATATTTCTAGTAGTCTGTTCATACGTGAATTCAAAAAATGAGTGTTAAAATATTTATGTATTATTAGGTTTGTGATTTTATTTGGAAAAACTTATACACCAATTTTGGAAATGCTTAGTGAGCGTTGAAAAATGAGAAAGATGTATCGTAATTCCACGAATATCCTATCCAGACCTGGACCACTCGGCCCCCATTGCGGAGATTCTTGGCCTTGGTGCCCTTACTGGGACACATAATCCATCATCGTTTTCTTGAAAACCACTTCTGCAGCGACATTCTGCATTTGGAGAGGATGGGGCGCAGCGAGCATTTTCAACGCATTCAATTTCAGGCATTTCTACATCTTTCGAAGAAGTATTTCCGCAAGGGAACCAAACTTTACTCAGACATTTTTGGCGATTAGTATCAAAGTGCATGTAGTTGTGAACACATTGACATTTGTCCCCTCGACACCTAATTATTTGCAAGAAGTGAACATAGAATACATACATGTAATAATTTGCATGTCCCAATCTTTTGAAATGAATTAAATCTTTAAAAAATGTCTATAATCCTTTAATTTAATTAATTACCACAGGGCATTATCAAAGTCACACCATCTTGTTACTCGTCCATCACAATTGTCACCCGGTGCAGCAGATTGTGTTCCATATACGGATATGAATAGAAATACCGTAAAATGTAGAGCGAAAACAGTGCAATATTGCTTCATTTCTACAAATACACCTAAAAGTAAAGATTTTTTCTTCGATATTATCAGTTACTGTTATTTCTCCAAATACAAAACTATAAAATAATAACCTTTTTTTCAACAGATATCAATCAAAGGCGATGTCGATGTCACTACTGATTTATAAAAATTGTGTCAAATCAGTTTGATTTCGCACATCTACTATATCTCATACTTTATAGAAAACTTTGAAAGTGAGACGATATTTATATAGTGTGTTTGTGTACAAATTCAGTGCTTACTAGCGGGTTACAGATGTTGAAAATGTAGACGTATTAGCATTAGCACAGAAAATCCTTATGATCATAATATAATGACACAAAATGGATTAACAGTAACAACATAATGATGAAACGATATACGAAACGCTTTTGAATACTAATTTAGCAATATAGCTTGGTAATCCTATCGCTTAGTATTCCAATTTCTAATAAAATCCTATGCTATGCAATTTTTTATCTGCAATACTAATGTGAGTATTAGTAAACACATAAGTATAATTTATGTATCTGTCCTTGTGCGGTTGGTTGTGGTTGACTGTTTTCATCATAAGCCATGGTCTTATCTTGACCTCAATAAGGACAACGCATATATATGAGTTATTACTTTATAATTACCACGAATATATTGACAATGATTCATGTAATTCACATTAACGAATATTAATTTTTACTATGCATATTGCATTCAAAGTCATTCCTTCAAGATGGTCCGTTTAATGCACAGTATATTTTACAATAAAAGAGAAAAACGAATTTGCCAAAATCGCTTTATTACACTTTCAATTGAATTAATTTCATCCAACTTGAGACAACCTTTAAATATTTTTGATAATCAACCCGATTAATCTGAATTCGCAAAATCCTATCCCAAAAAAAAAACTGAAAAGCATGCATTTAAATGTAATCTGCTATAGTACTCCACTGTAAGTATAAGGTTACTCTTAATCTTTTCTACTCTCCATTCTATTCATAATAAAACTAAATCATAAGTACATAGTAGTAAGAGTATAATATATTTTAAATAATTATTCCAGTCTAGTTGTAGTGTTGTTATAAATGATTGATAAAATGTTCCATTTTCCTTTTTTATGAAATGTCCGCAGTCCTATTTACCTATACTTCACATTATCTTAGACAAAAATTGATTAGAGGAACTCAGAAATTAATAAAAGCGGACACTTTGCCTAAATTCATTTTTAACTATATAGATAAATGACAAAACTAAAATTACTTTGTAAATCATAAGCCATCAATTGAAATACGTCATCACATCACATTTTCAACATCATCTTGCATTTTAGTTTAGCTATGGATTCATTGTGAATTGTGATTGTACATTCAAAAAGAATATGTCCATATTATTATAATAACCTAGTGTATAATATTAACTAGGCATACATTATACATATCAATGTCTACCTATATTCAATGTATAAACATTGTCTTATAAATAAAGTAAACATTAATTAAGCACTTTGGCAGTGGTTGTAGCTTTGTGATACAATAAAGTATGAGTATGACTACATTTTAACCTAATACATAAAGATTTAATCAAATCAACTAGGTATATCTAATCATTATAACTAAAAGTATAATATTATACGTATCTAACAATTATATATTTGTATAATCTTCTTAAAACTTAAGTTAATAGTTACCACTTTAAAATCCCTTAAAATATAAACAAACATTGGTAACAACAATCGCATATTGAACAACAAAACTCATGCAAACTTTACATACGTACCTTCATACACTCCTCGGTAAACTTAACTCTTTAGATGCACAACAATTTTTATAAATCTATGTAACCTGATTAAGTTTGTGGTTCCAGTATATAACATTTAACATCATTCGAAACAACATTCATACCTTCTGCACAACATATATTTGAAACCCAAACTTAGCCATAACATTTAAGAATAATATCATAAGACATACATTTGCATAACTACTTAAGTACTTGCCAGAAATTACCAATAAATCTTACGCACTAATGACCAATGACTTTGTGTGTTAGGTATATATTACTATTTATATAAAAGTAACAAACTACTCGTTTCACATTTACCTACAGTTAATTGTTAATGGATCAGTTTGTAGGACAACTATGTAAACCGACCTTTCCTATGATAGAGTCATGAGTAACTCTGAAATTTCTTCCACCAATGCTGAAATCTTTCATGCATCCAACGTACTGTTCCATTGTTTCAACTCCTCTTGCCTTTGCTGGATCGGGAATGCCTCCCAAATATAATGGATGGTTGGTGTTTGTTGTGTCTTTTCCAGCTGGACCAATACCAGGATTTGAAAATACTTTATCCAGTTGCAATGTTACCACATTTTTGGATTTGACAACTAAAATAACAGAAAAAACATTGTTAAGAAAATGTGGATATCTTTAGTTTTATTTTGGTGAAAATAATAATTTCATACCTGTAATATCGTGCCATTCTCCATTACAAAGATTGTATGGTTCTGAAGTGAAGCTGCTATACACTTCCCCTTTCCCATTATCTACGGTGAATTTTACAGTTCCGTTTATCATCTGTAAAACCATGAAGTCTTTTTCACCATGCACGGAAACGAGAATTCCAGAATGATGTCTCGGTCGAATTTTAAGAGACATTTTGATTGTTCGTCCTGCCTTGAAATTATCAACTGAAAGGAATTGAATATAATTTTAAAAAAATTACGTATCGCTCATTTCCATACTTCATCGTACTTTAAAATTACACTGCTCATAATCTCACCCAATTTTAAGTAGCCCTTGTTGGGGTAGAAATAGTAACCATCCTCCGCATCGTCAGTGCATCGTTCGACAGAGTGAATTAATTTTGGCTGTGGGGGGTTTCTCTTTTTCAATACGAAGTCTTTGATACAACCTCTGAAAGGAGTACTAATTTGTAGGAGTCTACTCTGAGTAACCTTCTTAGTCCAAGCATCTGGTGGTAGCCCACCGATGTAAATAGTTTTTCCAGCGTTGATATTTGAGGTTGTTCCCGAAGAATTTCCTGTCGCTACTACACTGCCATCAACAGATAGTTCTCCTTGAATTCTGTAGCGAGAAATACTTGCAGTATGCCATTTGGTATCATTAAATATCACAGATGAATTTAAGTAAGCGGGTCCTGATCCGGAATTAAAACCAAAGTGGAGGAATCCATTTTTCATCAGCAAAACTTCAAAATCAGTATGATCGAAATTGGTCCACATGAAAATTAGGCCATTAGGTCGACTAGTTTTGAATCTGATGGAGTAAGTAGAGCGACTGCCGTCATCCTCTGGAACATTATCGTATTCAAGTCGCGAAGATTTGTCATAGTTTCCAAAGCGAATCCCTTCATCCATTGACACCTCATAAGTTTCCTGCGTTTCTGTACGATACGGTAAAGCACATTCCATGAATGGTGTTGGAGGAACTTCTTCCAATTTCGGTTTCTTTGTCGTGCGTTCCTCAAGTTCATCATAATCTTCGTCGAAATCCGAACCACCAACTTCACTACCTCCAGCATCGGGATAATTTATGACTGGTCTTTCTGTGGTTGTAGTTGTAGGAGGTATGATAATTTCATCATCTTCAGCATCATCCCATTTTGGAATTGTTGGACTTTTACCCGAAATCAGTTCTTCTGCAACTTTATCGGCTCCAGTGATACATTTCTGACTCAAAGTTGCGTCCTTTACAAAAGCGTCTGTAAAATCTATTTGCTTTCCATTTAAGTAAATATCGCCGAGACATCCTGTAAATGAATCTTGGGACACTAGAGCGTGCTGGCGAACTTTAATATCTTCGGGCTTTCCTCCGAATAAATACATGGAACCCGGTGAGGTCAAAGTAATTGGGCCATTAGGCGCAGGGTATCTGTAAATCGCATGATAAAATTACTCACATGGGATAACTGCTCCGCGGAAATTAATACCAAGGAAACTTAAGAGAACACCTAAGACATAACCTACTTAAATGTGAAACCGTTTTCTAAAGAGTACTCCTACTCCTAAAACCAAAAAACCCTAAATTCAAACTGCATTGAATCAACACCAGTGCAGTGTACTGCTGTAAAATATGACATACTATTCAGAAAGACGATCATTATTAGTATTTTAATGGGAAAAAGTAATTAATCAATGACCATGACCCTGATAGTCAACCCAGAATAATTATACTTAAAATCGATCTCATAGCAATTTTTGCTTGTTAGATTACATGATGAATGAATATTTTTAGGATGAACAGCAATATGTGGAGACACGAAATAACAAATGTCTTGATAACGGATAAGTAGGAGATGGAAAATCAGTAAAGTTTCTAATTTTAACTGCCTTGGTTCTCAAGATATGATCATTTGTAGGTTGAAG
>JAAAYG020087878.1:14935-35711 GCA_009936455.2 Tomocerus minor | reverse complement strand
GGTACATTTACGAAAATGTATTACTTTCCCCCTCCATGCCTTGCCTGCCTTGTAATCAAGGCCAACAAACTAAAGAATAATAAGAATTAGTAGCAAAGTTCTTCAAGCAGTGTTCCTTGTTCCTGGTTTTACCGACGCCAACAACGTCATACAAAAATACATACATGCACTTATTTGTGGTCATTTTCACTTTAATAACATAAAAAGAGACAGCGATCTTTCTAATTTGATTTTCATTTCCTATAATATAAAGGGATATTATTGTCATTGTAAAAAACATCACGGATTTTCCGCTTATACCAATATTATCCTGTAGAAGGAAGTTGTTGCGGTGTAATAATGGCTATTTACCGCAAGTCAAAATGAAATATATGACACTGACTAAGCAATCATCAACAATTACTAACTCATTCCTGTCTCACGTTTGCTAACAATTGTCAAGCTTTGCAAAATAGACTATAATGCTGCATGCTGTGGGCATTAATAATCCTAAGAATTGGCTGATACCAAGTTTATTGGCAATAATACTCACCTACACTCACCAATATTTCTTTATAATGAAAGATTTATTACCTAATCTATACATAGATAAACAGAGAAAATAACAAAACAAAATAATTTCAATTCGGTCATAAATGTTTTTGATACAATTTACTATTAACATATAATATTATTATAATATGATTAGTACCTATATATTATCCATCTGTCATAGTCAGTCGTCAGTAGTAAATCATGAATCATTTTTAGTACAACAGTGACTCATAATAACATTGCAACTACAGTAATATTATTATACCCAGATAATAGACAGGGTCTGTTAATTATTTTACCCTTTTAACATTCATGGACTACAGATTTAGGCATAAATGAATGCCCTAAAAATCTATCCACAGCATCCTGGTTTCATTGGATCCTTCCCAGATGATTTCGTAATTTCCAAAGTAATTGTAAAATTCTGAAATGATAAATACAAATAAAGATAGTTAATAATTATTTGTGAATTAATGAAAAACTATGCTGCTGTTCTCAACACTTTATTATTAGTATACTACTGGATATGTAGTAGGAGTACATACCTCAGCCGATGAAGGATGTATTCCAATAACAGAATTAAAGTCAGATTTCGTTGCGCCTAGTCGTAAACCTAGTGCAAAGCCTTGAGTTATTTCAGCCGCATTTGGTCCGAGATAGTGGAATCCAACTACAAGCTCCTACAACAAATGAAAATTATCAGATTCTTCAAGAAGAAACAATCATTTTAATCATTTATATTATTACTAGTATTACAGGGTCACAGACAAATGATGCAAACTTACGTTTTTGGATTTGACACAAATTAATTTAGCGTAGCATTTATTTGCGTCCCTTTTGGGCAGGCCTAATTCAAAGGCCTGAAAATTTGAGTGATAAACTTCTATATCTTCAAGCCCATACTTTGAAATGGCATCTTCTTCAGATAAACCTATGCACCCGTACTCAATCGGCGTAAAAACGGTTGTTGGACAATTTGCATAATCTGTTAGTGTTGAACCACCTCCATACAGTCGCTGCAAAAATTAAACAATCACAAGATTTAACAATGAGTAAAGAATTTTTTTAAATTATAGATGCTAAAGTGAATATTTGCAGAAATAAGATATACAGATACCGATTAGATTGTTTTGATTCCCTTGTACCTCTAGGTTAAAATTTGGGTCAAATAAATTGTACCTTTGAAAGCTGTAAACCAGCTTGGATAGCAGCAGGAGTTAGTTCAGGACGGTTTTCAACACAGTCCCCTATTGCAAATATCGAAGGGACATTGGTTGCATCTTTTTCATCCGCAACTATTTTTCCAGATCTAAAATTTTGACGTAGAATGTGGACTAAATGACAATTATTGTGAATTGTGAACCTGTGGATTTATTACTTGTTAACTTACTTTGCATTGACGCTTACTCCAACATTTTCCAGCTTCAAGTTTTGGGTACATGGGTCCCTGCCAATGGCAAACATCACAGTATTAAACTCTTCCTCGTAAATGTTTTGTCCGTCACTATCTGTAGATCTAACAAGATAGTTGGGGATGCCTTGGTCATCATTGCCTATCTTTTCGATGGAAACAGGTACTCGATTTCTTTGAAACAAAACCCCATGTTCTTCCATATAGTCTCCAATCATATTTGCTATTTGTTGATCGAATCCCCTGAGAAGAATTGATCGCACCTGGAAAAGGTAATTAATTGGGTAATATTGAATTCTGTGTAAACAAAACTACAAAACTGTACTTAACAGGAAAATGTGAATATTATCGTTCTACTTACCATTACAGTTGCGCTTATTCCAAGACCAGCAAGGAACCCAGCACTTTCAAGACTTATATATGAAGCGCCTACTATAAGTGTTTTTCCAGGATGACGTGGCAAGGAAAATATATCATCTGACGTGATAGCGAATTCTTTTGCACCAGGAATGTCAGGATACCTTGGTCTTCCTCCTACAGCTATTAGAAATTCTTTAGCTGTTCTTTTCCTTTTAACCCCCTTCTTATCAGTAGTCTGTATTCAAAAATAAGATGTTGTAATCTCAACAGTAAAATGATATTTGATCTTGTTAAATCGTAATACCTCAACAGTGTTCTGGTCCACAAATTCAGCCATCTCATTTAAGTAAGTGACTTTATCATCCCGTAACCTAACTCGATAAGTCCAGTTGATAGATTTAATGTAATCGGATACGTTAGAAACAAGGGTGCTCCAGTCATGTTCATCTAGCACATGGAAATATTGTTACAATATAAACAATGTTATAGCAAACATATTATTGTAATGAGGGTGAAGACATATACGTATATTATATATTATTATATAAACATTGTTTTTTTAACTCAAAACGATCATAAATAATTACACATACATTTTTCTTCAGTTTTCCAACCAAAAGAGGCCGCATCAGTTAAAGTCTGCCCTACGAGAGCAGCTTCGTGCATCATTTTTTTGGGAATGCAACTAAAACATTTTAAAATTTCATTCATTCATTCAACAATCTGAAATAAAAGTTTGAGTCTCAAAGGAAATTAACAATAACGTTGGTAAAACTTTGTACTAAACTAACCCAACGTTAACACATGTACCGCCAATTCCCCAAGTAGTTCCCATAGGTGAAGGAGGGACGAAATCAAGTAATGCAACTGATCTTCCTAATTTAGACGCTTCCTGCACGAAAGATGCATTAAAAACGTTAATTATTCCTTCAATTGAATTTTAATTAAAATAACCAAATACACTTACAAAATACTCAATAAAAACAATTTTCCATATAGAATACTTATACACTACAACATAAACGACATTACTATATAATTTGAATTTGTTTAGTAAGTTAATTTTATTGGTTATATGTATAGGCACCCACCTTCGATGCTGCAAGCCCACCAGAACCTAAACAAAAATTTATTTGTTAAATACGTTTAATTTATATAAGTGATTTCAGAATTTATCCGTAGATAGTAGCGTTAAACACATAGAACACAAACCTCCACCAATGACAATCAAATCGAAATCAAATGGCACATCGCTAGAAGTGCTTCCTTTCCTAACAGAATTTAGAAGAGGAATTAGTTGCTTATTTTGATGTAATTGCAGGGTTGCATCACAACCACCAATATGTTTGCCGTTAATAAACACGTTAGGGACCGTTTTTTGACTCGTTTTACTTTTTAAAGCTTCTTGGAGTTTTTCCGAATCTCCTAAACAAAATGAAAATGAAACAGAAAGTTATTAAAATTTAATGTAAAATGTGAAAAGAGAAAAGAAAAAAACAAACATACCCGGAGGTACAGAATCGAGTTCCAAGGAAAGGTATTGTTCCTTCAATTGCTCAAACAAGTTTTTAACCTATTATTGGTTGAAATTAAAATCAATAAAAACCGGCTATTGTAAAAGAACAAATATAATGTAACTTATAGTCTCTTTGATTATACACAAAATGGTTTCATTACCTTGTTGCAATAAGGGCAGTAGGATTTGCTAAATATCATCACTTTATTGTTGTTGACATACTCGTCTATTTTTGCAAGAGCTTCGTCGGATGTCTGGTACAGGGGAGCCATAGTTCGCCAATGCAAATGGAAAGCTCGTCGTAAGAATGCAGCTGGCCGCCAGAAAGGGTCACAAATTGGCAGGAAGTTGGTTTTAATTTTTGTAGCCAACTGGAACTGTCTAACGGATATTTTTGCCGAGTTGCTGATAGTTACTCTGGCACCTTGTGAAATGGCAAACCTTGAAAGCGTTAGAACTGTCATCCAACTCACCAACGTCAAGTTTTGTGAGGATTACAGTCCAAGTCAGTTCACCTTCACCTCGTCAACAAGAAACTGCAAAATCAGGATAAAACAAACTCAAAATTAGTAAATAAACAAGCACTAATAAATTGCAAATTATAATTTCATTTATGACGCAAGGAACGACAAAGCAGATAGCAAATAAATTATTTGCTTAATTACTAGCAATATTTATGAAGTAATTATTAAAGTTTATTTTAATTACCAAATATTTTCAATAATCCGTTTTACGGTTTAGTTTTATAGTTATTGCATGCTAGCCATCGAAAATTACGTGTCAAGAAAATCAAGATTAAGGTCCAAGTAAGACCCCGAAGTCCAAAATCTTGCGAACCACTCTTGTGAAGTGACAATGGCTGAATAAGTAAGTACTGATGACTGAACAGTCAACAACTCAAAAAATATTTTAATCTAATTCTGGAAATGACAAGCAAACACTAAACCTTCGAACACATGAGATACTTTTTCAAAAATAATTATTATATTACGCGCGCATAATGAAGCGCAGTTTTTATCTGTTTGCTTTAATTGCACAATGAAAGTGCGCAGAATTTACGCATATGCGTAATGCGTATGGTGCATGCATTTGCAGTATTGCATATTGCAATGAATGTGCAAGATTTCATTGCAAGATACGAGCAAGGTGATTGGCTCCTAGAATCAGCCGTTGCAATTTTAAACAACAAACCGCTAGCTTGCTTTGGAAATCATGTAAATAAAGTAAATAGCAAGTAAAAAAGCTACGCTGCTGGAGTGCTGGTCGCTGGAGTCTGATGGAAAGAATTTTTTGTGAATTATTCCGCATTTTGACAAATTGTTGGCCAGTCCGCGTTGGAATTTTGCTGTTTTAGCTCCCCTTTCAACTCTTACATCCTTTTTTGACACTGTGTCCGTGTGGGTCATTGTTATTTTTATTTACACGTGAGACATTTGTGTCTTCGTTTTTAAAGGTACGTAAACTTCATTTGACAACAAATTTATAAGTATGCATTAAAAATCAAAAAGCGAAAGCATTCCCCCCAGCCTCCTACAGGGTACTTCAATTGTTTCCATTTTTTTTTTGAAATATCCCTTTTCACTTAAAACGTGTTAGAATTTGAAAAAACTACCGCAATCCGTTTAGCAGAAATCAGCAGTTTTTAGAAAACTGTTGTACCCTCCCCCAGTGGTGTGCATGATTTCTCCTGCTATAAATTTAAAGTTTCCTCTTTTAGCTCAACAAAACGTGCTGAAAATTTGAAAGAATTATTTAAAACCGTTTAGCAAAAAATAATTATTTTTTGAAAAAACTTTTTGTGGGGCATGCATGCAGTGTTTAATTTTTGAACTGAAACTTCCTTTATCTTCAGATAGCGTCTAGACTGATTGAGTTCATGAGTTGACGCAGAAATGGATCGATAGACAGACATAATGTTTGGATAATCAAAATTGTACTTTTGAATACCTAATATATGTATAGTTTTCGTTCCATGTATAAATTTTTATTTTATTTCTTTCAGTTACTTAAACATTAATTTACATGTAGTACGAGTAGTACCTACACTATCTACCTACCAATTTTGTTATATTTTCTAAGCAAAGTTCAAAGGTAATCTTGGCCAGTTCATACCGTTCGTGTTTTTTAAAATTATTTTTGCAGCAATCCAAGTAAGGGGAAAGACCAACGTTATTTCAGTATCTCATCGGTTCGATTGTCGGTATAATTACGAGGAAATAAAGCATGGAGAACAACAATGCTCAACCTAAGGGGAAGAAAAGTTTTGGAAATGTCCGTTTAGATTCTTCAATGAGGTATGACCAGTTTTATTTGTATCATATAATATATCTTTACTAGAATTTCGCCGAATATTATCTTTTGGCGAATATGGACTAATCTTTTAATAAAGAAATAATTCTTAAATATTTTCTATTGTTTGAATATGTAAGTTAAGTTTATATTACAGCATGTTTGTAATTTTTTTATCAAACTTCTGCTTTTCTTTCAGTTTTCATCAAAGCCTGAATACTTCCAATGCAAATGGAAGTATAAACTTGAATCATTCCGTCAAAACTCCACATCATACTCCGCATAACAAAGGATCGAAAACACCAAATGATAAACGGTTAAACAAATCAGGCTCGAGACTTGCTAAGACACCTATTGCTGACCGATTTATCTCCGACAGATCTAACTTCGAAATGGCCCACTATCTACTTCAAAATCCCGATACTAGCAAAAATGATAATAGTATAAATAAAGCAGGCAACAATATCCGGTCTTCAGAGAATAGAGGAAATACTCAAAATGATATGAGTGTGAAAAACGAAAATAGTATATACTCTCGATCTCTAAACGAACAAATGTTGGGAGTTTCCGATTTGTCCGATGTGAGAGTACTGAGTTTTAGTAGTAAGCCTAAGTGCCCACCTGAGGTAAGTAAAAATATCATATGAATAACAGCCCTGCTAAACGATACATTCTGTTGCATTCAGATTTGTATTATTATTATTTGGTGGTGAATAAGATTGTGTTAATATTTTTCTAGGGTTATCAAAACGCTCTTAAAGTAGTTTATCAAGGATCGTCAGTTGCACAAACATCATTGACCAAGTATCGGGTTGTTCCAAAATCTCCTGACAGAGTATTAGATGCCCCTGATGTTGTCGACGATTTCTATTTAAATCTTCTTGACTGGTCAAGAAATAACGTTGTCGCGATTGCATTAAAAGAACAAACGTACCTATGGACTGCTCATACTGCCGAAATTATTCGCATTCCATGTGATTTGACTGAGAGGTATTTGACAACTACATCATGTAGTCTACATGCTCTTGAATGTGGATGGATTCCTTTTAACATTTGAAACTAATAGTGTAGCACGTATAGTAACTATTATAAAAATGCTTTAAATCTTAATGCCCAAATTATTTCAGAATAAATATGGTGACTTCTGTTGGATGGATTCAAGACGGATCACATCTTGTGTGTGCACTGAATAATGGTAAATTACAAATATGGGACGTGGAAAAAGTGAAGATAATTCGAACTCTGAAGACAAGCGATGTAAACGAGCGAATTCCTGCTCTTCACGTCAATTCTCATATTCTCACTCAGGGAAATCGAATTGGCACGATTCGTCATCATGACTTACGGATTGCTCAACATGAAATCATTACAAGACCAAATGCTCATTCACAGGAAGTAAGCATTAGACTATTTAGTATGCATCAACAGATGTAGATCAATGCAAGCCATTCACTAAACGTAATAATATTTTCTTGCAGATATGTGGTGTGAAATGGTCAAAGGATGGACGTTTTTATGCCACTGGTGGCAACGACAACCTTGTTCAAATCTGGGATTCCGTCAACATGAGCAACGACATGCAACCTGTGTAAGGATTAAAAATAAATTCTTTAACTGACAATGAATATCAAATCAAACATATAGCGTTTGTAAAAGTATGTTAACTTGGGCTAGCACTCTTTAGGCGAGTACAGACAGATAAAGATAAAACTACAATAATGCCTTCCATCCAAACCATATAATTTGTTACCATCTAGAATGTATAATACAAGTCCGTGTTTTGACTCTTTACCTAAACCTTTAATCAATTTGCTGTAGTTTAAAATCAATATACATACACTCTACTTTTCTTGAGTATCAGCGATCTAGTAAATTCGAATATTTGCTTTAATTTATTTGTATTTATACAGGTGCACATTCTCGGAACATCTTGCAGCTGTCAAAGGTAATTCATTTTAATTAATAACTTACTGATTAACTTTGTGCGGACATATCAATTTATTAGTCATGTTTAATCATCATAAATATAATAATTGGAATTAATTTTGCCTCATTTTATAGCATTGTGTTGGTCCCCCAGCCATCAAAGCGTTTTAGCCACAGGAGGTGGAACTAATGACCGTACGATAAAAATGTGGAATATTTCCAGTGGGACTATGCTAAGGAGTACAAACGCTGAGAGCCAAGTCTCAGGATTAATCTGGAGTGAAAACTACAGAGAAATTTTGAGTTCGCATGGATTCGTAAAAAATCAGCTGTCATTGTGGAAGTACCCTGAGATGACAAAGGTGTGCATTGCTTACTTATTTAAATTTATTTATTTATTTTGCATTATATATCCGTATATATGATTATTTGTACTAATTGGCTTTTTTACAATTCTTTCTGACGAGTACTTAATTTGATTGCAGGTTGGGGAAATGATGGGTCACAACTCCAGAATTTTACACATGGCTTTGTCACCTGATGAAACTACAGTGGCGACTGTGGGAGCGGACGAAACCCTTCGGTTTTGGCGTACATTTCCCCCAACAAAAAGTACCAGCGAAATTAGGAAAAACAAAACAAAATCTGCAATCGCTACAGGTTTTCAAGCTTTGCGTTAAAGTGGCATTTTATTTTTTGAGCCCATTGGCCATTTTCATTAGATTCCTTAACAGTAAATGTACACTCTACCTAATTATAATTAAAGGTGTATTATTTTTTAGTTATAAAAAGTACAGCTAACTATTTAACTATTTTTTTAACCATTTTTCGAAATGGTCCGTCATTTCCGTGCGTTTCTTGACACTTCCGACGTTTACAGTTGGTTGAATTTTTCTAGGTTTTATAGCTGTCACAAATTCCTTTAGTTCAGAGAAGCTAGAATGTTCCGAATAAGGGACCCCTGTAATAAGATAAATTAACGAAGTTTTCTATAGACTATAATTTATAGTATAAACCTGAAATGCCATATTATCATAATAATTTATTAATTTCTATCAATTCTTTTTTATATTTTATTGAAAATTACGATTATGTAAGATTTTACTCACCGATTATGGTGACAGTGTTTCCATAATAGTTTTTAATTGACCCACCAGAACCACATGAAGAAAATTGCCATCCACTTGGTTTTATTCCTATTATATTTGTGTACAAAGATCTTGTTGACAAGTACTCGGATAGGAACTGCAAATAATATATTACGATAGTTAAATTATTATTCGTCCATAAACTTTGGAGCTTACAAACTTGACTGACTTAACTTATTGGTTGGTGGTAAAATACAAATAAAACAAATTTTAAATACACTATACCTTGGGATTTATACATTGCATATTCATTACATGTATGTTCGCCAGATTTTCTTTATCGGATAAATAATGATTGAATAAAGGATTTTCTAAAGCACGAATTATCCTACATTTGTCTCCTGCACCATAAACTTTTGTACTTAAAGCTTCAGCGAGAGAGAAGTAAACTCTTTCTTTTCCTGTACAAATGCATACATTTTAGAAAGAAACATATGAAATCTAATAACATTGGCGTTATATGTCACCTTCTCGATCTACGACCTGCTAGGCCCGTTGGCCGTTACCCAGCTAGCGACCTAATCGACTTCCAATTCATTGTTAATCGGTATTTGAACCTAATTAATTATAATTATGTTAACTGCTTTCTAAAGCTAGGGGCATTATAGGTTAGGGCAGTACAAACTTAAAGCTTAGTACAAGGTAAAAACCTGAAGTATAATAGATATTATGGCATAATTTTAAAAGTCAACAATAAGTTAATTTCTTTCATGCATGGTAAATACTGCTATATTATTAATTTTTGATCATGTTTTTAAAATGATCCGTAATGCCCTAAGCTTTAGAAAAAAATTATTATAGCTATTATTAATTAGGTTTAAATACCGATTAATTAGTAAATTAAGAGTATGAAGTCACTTAGATCACTAGCCGGGTAACGGACCTCGCAGGTCATATCCTGAGACGGTGACATATACAAACACTTTGTTAATTTTCAAGCACATAATTATCATCAATTAAGTTCAATTCATGACATGAATTAGATGAAACTTCAGCGTAATCAAATTATAAATAATACCTATTAAGTAGCTGCCACAAACTATCAATGTTTTTGGTTTCATTTCTACATGTTTCTTCACAACCCCAACAAGATATCCAATTGAGTCAGTTTGTTTAGGAAAGTCATACTTTGGATCACAGTATCTATAAACAGAATGTTATAATATTGTACAGGATTTTTTGAAAAATATAGGACAATTTTTAAGAGCACGATCTTTTTCTTAACGATTTTTCCCCTATCACCTATTCTGTTCTCTAGCAACTTTCGCCAAAAGTAATCAAGAATTTCGGTACAGTTGTTAAAATTCGTTTAACTACTGTTAAACGTTTATATTAGGGTGGTGAAGGAGAAAAAGTATTCTGAAACAATCCATTCTGTGTCGAGAAGCATAGGTTATTTTATAGCAGTCTTACGTGGTGTCCAAATATACGCAATCCGTGCCACCAATTGCACCCGATATGTAAGTATTGTCTAGCATATCGGAAGTGTAGCGAAAGTCACCAGTATGGAAATATGTTGTTCCATTCTTAAGTCGCATTATAAACATTACCGAACCGGGACAGCTGAAAAAAAAACACTGTAATAAAAAGCAATTTAAAAAATATATAATAGGAATACAATCATTTTTGTCTTACTGATTCGCATCTACTAATACTATTTCAGATCCTTCAATTATGTATGGTTTGTTCAGTTGAAGTTTCCTAATACAATTGTCATCTACGCCTATTTTCATTTTAACCAAATTACCTGCAAAGTAACAAGTAACAAATAAACTACTATTGCTAATCGATAAAGGTTATTTACACACTAGGGAAGCGTATATACACATATTTATGTGTTACAATGTCATAAGGGGATACCAACCAGTAGGAATGCTGCACACCAATGTTTTTGAAAACTTTTTTGTGAGTCCAATGTAGTGGTCGGAATGATAGTGACTTAGAAAATATATTTCAATTCCAGGAATGACTCCAAAATTAAATGCATCTACAGAAAAGTTTGTACCTAAACAGAAATAGAGAAATAGAAATTAATCAAATAATATTACATCTTTAAAAGTCTGTTGTGATTCCAAGATATAATTTCTTAACTACCTGGAAGCTTTTTATAAAATGGACACACTTTAGTCTTTGTCACGGTTGTAACACCAGAATTGTTTGGGGCAATTTCTTTATTCAATTTGATAATATTTCCATCAAAATACTTTGGATCCTCTTTAATCTCTTCAGTATTTGCCAAACCAGGTAGAGATACGGCTTTTAAAAAATTTTCTCCACCACAAAGTTTCAAATTTTCTAAAGATTTTTGATTGGAAAAATTTGCAGCTGCAGCTATTCTTTCCTTTGGTTTCAAAAATATATCAGCAACTTTACTTGGCTTCTGTGGGCTTGAAGAAGGATTATCCATGGTTAGTTTCGTGTTAGTCCAGTTAGAAGTGGAACTAATTGTGTCAAGTTTAGTTTTTTTCTGTTTATTTTTAGCAGCGTCGAATACTGCAGTCAGTCCTCTCTTTTGGGGCTTGTTTTTTATATTTTTCAATGCCTCCTTTTGATTCTTTTGCATTAAACCTACTAAACCTGAGAATAAAGGAGCGAAAATTATCATTTCATCTTAATATGAATTATTAATTGATGGTTTACAGTGTTCTACTAATATAAAATAAATTATGGCAGTAATATCCCAAATTACCTTTCCATGCATCTTTTGTTTCGCCAACTTTTTTATAAGTATCTGAAACAGTATTCTCTTTTTCTTTTGTTGGTGACGTCTCATTGGATGATGGAAATGAATCTGATGATTGAGATTGTAGCTGAACACTACGCGGTTGGGAAGACTGTATTACATCTTCTTCAGATTCATAATTTTCGTAGTCATCATCGAAGGAAATAATTTCTATTTCTACTATATCTGTCTTTTCCTTGAATGCTGTCGCATCATCGCCCATAATATCTGTATAATAAAGACTACAAAATACATCATTTAAATAATAAGTACTTATGTACACCTGTTTACATTAAGTGTAATTTTTAGAGCATAAACCATTAATATATACCTTAGCGCGGGGCTTTACCGTAACTGATCGTCGTCCCAATTCAAACTTCTTTATCGGCCGAAACTCTTGTTTTTCCGAGAAATTATAGAAATACAGCAAATGGAATACTGCTGTATTTTTCTCAAAAAAACTCGTCTTTTTGTCAAAATTTCAGTACAAAATTTAAAAAAGGTAGTGTAGAATCAAAGAACCGTTACAAAAGCAAGATTTGCAATTCGATGCTTTGAAATTGGTAACATTCTCAATACACCCATCCGCGATTTCCGCGGGCGGAAGATGTTCTTACTTTTGAATGTAATTTGTATCAAACAAATTGGACAGAGAGGAGAGGTAGAACAAGAAATGAAGAAGTTTGTATAAAAATCAGTGAAAATGTTTGTTCCGGTCCTAAAGAAAGATAATTTTTTATATTCAGTAATAATTTTAGGAGTATTTTGTATTATAACAGGAGTTAGCAGTGACAGTTATGAAGAGTCATTATGGTTGAAGACATTACCAAGTGGTCACGTTCATTCCCACATGGAGTTTGTAATACGGGAAAGTAAATTTGCAAATCGAAATCATACCAGGTTATTTCCCCGGGCGTTGTCGGAAATTTTTATGGCCCATGAAGTCCAGGAGCTCCATTTCAGCTTAACACAAGGATATTGGCGCTTAGAATCTTGGGGGGAACCTGCCATTGCTGCCCCAACAGGAGCTCTAGTGTCAGCATGGTTTTCGTCGGAGGATGAAGCGTTAGTTTTCTATTTCAAATTAAATCGAATCGAAATTTTCTATTCAAATGCTAGATACATATAAATATACATAAATATGCTGCAATAATAATAATTAAAATATACGTTACTTGATGTTCTGAACAGGAAAACGGATGAGAACTGGAATGGATTTACTAGTCGTTTAAGTGGGCTTACATGCGCTTCTCTGAACTTTTTGGATGAAAAGACCTCAATCGAACCTATATTTTCATACAGGCCGGAAGGGAAAATCTCTCTGCCGAAAAATAAGAAACTTTTTGTCCGTGTCGGCGCTCTTCCGAAAGAACATATTTGTACTGAGAATCTTACACCGTGGACAAAACTCTTGCCTTGTGGCATAAATGTAATTGGTTTCGTAATCGCATATTTTCAATTATAAGAATATCTTAATTTTTTATGATTTCGTTTGCTAAAAGTGTGTCGTTTTTTATAGAGAGGAATTGCGTCGTTACTTCGCTCGAAACAAGTTTTTAATACTCATTACCATTCCGCTGGAATTAAGTACACACAGAGCGATACAGAAATAATCTTGATGTTATCACTTTCTCTCGTTTTTGACCGACCATCTAATGCAAGATCGAATGAAAATTTAGTTCGGAGAATTCCAGGATCTCTTGCCCTTTTTCCATGCTATCCGACTAGTAAAACAACTGTCCTACTTTGGGAAAATGGAGTATGGAAAAATATTGAACATACCGAAGTAAATCAATTAAAGTTTTCCGATTTACCTTCCCCAAATCCTAATGAGAAACAGTTGATATTCACGCCGATGAAATACATGGGAGGTAAGGAACGACTCAGAGCTATTATAATGAAGCTGCATTGTTATTTTGTTATTTGATAAGATTTTCATTGGGAAAAAACACATATTATTATTTTCTTGTTTACTTATAACGCTATTTTACTATCCGTAGGATATGGCCAAGAATATGGAGAGATGATTGTGGAAATGACAAACCATTTAAAAGATGCTTCACTTCCGGTACTCTACGTTGAGGTTTTGCCATGGTACATCAGGCCCTATCTGCACACGATGAAAATAGACGCACAAGTGTGGGGTTCCAAAACGAAAATTCCTGTCATAGCAGGTTTCCATTTAGTTATCTAACATGCTATATTATTGAAACATACGCAGAAGTTCTCATTCTCAGGAATTATGGTTTTATGTTTCGTTGCAACAACTAATAGTCTTCGAAATGATCTTTATAGGTAACTTGTTCCATTATACTCCTGGGAAAGACCGGAAGGCGTTGCACAAACTGGAAATGGATATTACCATTCCACCAACAGCGACGGTGACACTGAAATTCATGATTGAAAAAGGTCATCTAAAATGGGATGAATATCCTCCTGATGCCAATCATGGATTTTATTTGGAAGCTGCTCATTTCGAAGTGAACTACTCAAATCCTAATACAGGGGTGCAAGAAAAGAAGCATTACTACTCTAGAATATTGCTAATCAATCTATCCACTCCTGACTTCTCGATGCCTTACAACGTGATCTGTCTGACGTGTACGGTAGTGGCTTTGGCATTTGGACCTATTCACAACATAACTACCAAAAGACTTCAATTGAAAGTAATGGTCTCAAAGAAAGAAGTACTGAAGCGTTTATGGGCAAAAGTTCGTGGTAAAAATTACGATGAGGACTCTGTTATGAATACTGACCAGGAAGTAACTACCACAAACGACGAAAGTGTTAAAAATACGCACTTGGAGGAAAATGGGAGTGGAGCCGATGAAGACTTAAAATAACACTATGTGGCTAATTGGTCGAAAGCAGTTTGTTCGTATTGGTTTTCAAAAGTTTAGCGAAAAGTTAATTTTTTTGAATAGGAGAGTATTTTGATGAAATATATTAATATTGTGATTAGTATTTATTAGGTGGCCTATTCTGGATGATATAATCACGACGGAGATGACATTAGAATTTTATTACTCATCATCATGCATATATGGATTATGCTTATAGCATTTTATGTTCAACTTTTCTCCCAAGAAGTCGTGTATCATTCATTCCAAGCATGTTGGCTTCCGTAGGGTATGTAGTTTCAAACATTTCCATTTAGTACTTTTTATCCCGTTATCGTTATCCCATTTAACTTTATGTAGTCAGTCAAGAATTGTTGGATATTACTCTTACTATTTTCAAAATGTCAATTTTTCTGTAAAACACCATCGTACAAAATGATTTCGACCAATTAACCTACAGTCTAAATAAAAAATAAAATGCCTACTTTAGATTATCAGTTGTAGGTATAACTTTCCATCGTTTTCTTAATTCGTAGTGAGTTTTCAGAAAATGTTGTTGTTTGTGAGTGTACATCGTAAAATATGGTAGGTATTATGTGATCGTGTTTTAATGTGTTGTGCATTATTAATTTGTTGAGTGTAATTACATAATAATTAGATTTTAATTCTTGTATATCACATCTTGTCATGTCTTCTAGTTCCTTATTTATTGAAATATAGTAATTAATTGTTTATAACAAAGTTGTAACAAACACAAAACTTAATAAAGTCATATAATGTACATAAGTAGTAATGTAAAAGCATTAATAGAAGTTTCTCATCCGAGAGAATGGAAAATTGATTTTTGTGGGGGATGATAGTATGGTGCTTTGTAAATAGTAAACTTCTGTCTAACCAAATATCCTGGATTGGGGCTAAATATTCCATCCAGCCCTGGAAATGGGGATTGTGGTATAGGATTAGGTAGTCTTGGTTTAGAAGGGCGTTCCAATTTCTTAGTAACAAAGATTTTAATAGGAGTTGTAGGAACCGTAGGTGCTTGAAGATTTTCCACTAGAAGAGTGGGACCTTTATGACTTGTAGATGTAGAATAATGTTCATGATTTTGTGGATGCTCACTGTCTTCGTGATCTTGATAATTGTTTTTAGGCTCTGTAGTTATCGTTTCTTCGTAATGATTGGGGTTACTAAAATAGTTCAAATTATAATGCAAATTCTCATTAGTTTTACCATAATCACTGTAGTCGTGATTGTTAGAATGTTCGTATTCATTTTCGTGATGGTGCGAAGGTATCGATTCTTCATTAGAGTGCGGGGGAGGATAGTAAGATGAATTGCTTAGAAAACTCGGATCAAATTCAGGAGGGTGCAATGTCAGGTAATCGTCGGTGTGATTGTCTTTATGGTAGTAATGCTTAGTTTTAGTCCCTTGGTTATGATTTTGCTCTTCCTTGTTGTAGTGTGAGTGATGAAAGTGCTTGTGCTCATGACTATGACCATTGTGCTCATTGTGCTCCAACTTGAGTGCAAAAAAGCATAATTGTACGTAATATTTCAGAAAATATCAAGAAAGTTAAGGATCAAATAACATTAAACTATTAATTGTAAATAAAATTAGCCTGTAGATACCGGAATGGGATGAGGGGGATGTGGGAGGACTTCATGCCAGGGTTCCAGGTTTATTCTAGGGATAATTAGTCCTTCGCATGGCACTCGAGGATTTCTGAAATAGAAAATAATAAACTATAATAAACTAGTTACTTTCTATGTAGTACAGTGTGTTAGAAAAGGAAACACAGAAATCTCACGAAATCCTAGAAAAATCCTAGAATTTGTGCATTTGCTATTTATTATATAACTTGGGTGTTTATCTTATGTTATGAATAAATTGACGTACAAATGAGGATCAGGATAGACCATGGCATAAATCTGGATCGTCTTCACCGAATCACTGTTGTCACAAAGCATTCTAGATAGTTTTGCCTTCCGAATTTCTTGTAATTGCTCTAATAAAATAATGATAAAATTGTGTTATATAATTGGCTTGTATAGGGTATTACTTACTTTGTTTACCCAAGTTACATGGCAGTTCTCCATCAGCCAAAACCATTTCTATAATTTTATTCTCACCTGGTGAAAAACTTGAAGGCAAATCAGGGAGTTCATACCAAAACCGATCTCCATGTCTGAGATTATGAAACTGCCTTGCAATTATGCAACCAAAAGTAGGACCAAGGAGTGAGCCACCAAGTGCAATTTCCGATACACCTCCTGACCAAAGGTCAATATCATGCGGAGATCTTACAAATAAACATGAAGTACACATTGTCACTAGTCTTTCGTAAAATCTATGTAAAATAGCATCCTTTTATATATCTACCTGTATATTTGTTTGTATCGGTAAACAGTTTCGTTTCTCATCACTCCGATCAAATCATCCCAATCACCGATTGGCGAAAGGCCACATATTTCTCTATATGCTGTGTAGCCTGAAACGCCATGCTCCCGTCCTGTTACACACATTTTTCAATAGTTATTGCTACAGTTATTCTTTCCTTATTTTTTCAAATAGTATTCAGTATATGTAAAATGGCATAAAACAAGTCTTGCCTCTTTGGATGTTCATTGCAGCCAGATCCATTCCAAAATGCTGATGTGGAGCTTTGAACAATAAAGTTGTTACCTATTTGGGAAAGATTGCTAATTTGTATTTTGTTTTTAATGATACACTTATTTGCATAAATTAATATTTATACTTCTTCGGTCACTCCAGAATCCATTGCTTGAGCAAGTTGATTCACAAGACCCATGATAAACGTGTCCACATATCCAGGTCTGTATACATCGTAGGGCTGTCTTATTAGTTTACTCAAATGCTCAGAATCTACGAAAAACGATTTGAGAGTCATAATATAAAATTCGAAAGCCAGGGATTTACATAATCGTATCTCATGTGTCGTATTTACAGAACTGTCAAACAATAGAAGGTATTTAGAATCGACGGATCTCATACATACCTATATAACGATGACCGTGAGACCAACGCTCAATGCGATGGGGTAGCAAGGAATGTCCAAATCTGAATGCTGATGTGATAAATTCTTCAGTTGCTGTAGGATTTACTTTAGGATCATAACCAGTCCAGTAACCCTTTTAGCATTCAATTCCACATTAAGATAACTTACACGGTTAAATAATTTTATGCAATGCAAGTGACGAGTTTTACGCTTACTTCTTTCTCCGTTGCAAGCCCGTGCTGATACATTAAGTCTTTGCCTAATATCATTGGAAGGAATTCTTCAAATGTAATGTGTTGAATCATAGCGATGATTATGTGTCGTGTTTCCTAAAGCGATGTGCATTTAAGAATACGGTTATATAGTATTGTCGGTATTTCAACACAATGACATACAATGAGTTTAAATGAAGTTTTATCTTTACTTGAAAAATCCTCTCATCGTCCCAGTGCGGATTTAAATGAGCTAAAGTTTTAGCGATACGGTTATGCTCCCGCATAAAAATTGTATGCAAAACAGTCAATACTAATTGCTCATTTACCCTCAAGTCCCCTAGAGTAAAGCACAAAGAATACCTTTCAATAAACTGATAATATATATATGACATATATGTACTTACACACACTGATTTCTTAAAACACTCGAAAATTTAATTAGTTCGGAAAGATTGCTTAATGATCATATTCAACCTGCAAGAAAACAAAAGACATCTTCATTGGGTCGAATGCAGCCATCATCAGGATTTTCGACTTGAGGAGGTAACAAATCTTTAAGTCCATAGTCAAGAAACACTGGCAGGGACTTTAACATTCCATATTTCCCTGAGCGTAACTCTGCTGCAAGTTCCGTATTCGAACCGTACACAAAGCTTGCATCTAGATAAGAACTTATTGTGTTGAATGCAGTTCTCGGACCTGTAATTAGTCATTACAGTTAAGAGAGCATGAACATTTAATTTCTATTACATTAAAGAAAGATTTTCTGTAGGAGGAACTAATAATTCTAATTATTCAATTAGCATAGGATATAATGTCAGAGCTCATGACATTTTCAGGCGTATGCAGTTTTTTGTAACTCTTTTTGTTAAACGTGGGTAACTGTTACAGCTACTTTCAAAGCAACAAGAACATTTATAAAGTCAATTTTACACAACCCCTTAATATTATACACATTTACCTAATCTGCAGTCGGAGCGAATTCCGGCAAATGAACGGAGAAAATTCATGCAGTGTTGTCCGTAATGACTGTAGAATGGATCATCGGGTGGAATAAGGATTGGGTAGCAATTATGATGTGGTGGACCCAGATGGTCTGCAGTTTCATGGCCATAAGGATTGCCAACATGACGGCAACAGTCAGGACCCGACAAGGAATTTGTATCTACATGAAATAACATTAACTATTAACTCACTTGTGTTTAAAAGCATTTAGATCGCAGTGTTAATAAATGCATTTTGAGAGACCCTCTCGGATTTCCTCATTTATTTCATTGAGACATTTTTGCTGTTACTGCTGCTGATTCTAATTAGTGTATAAATGTTTTACTTGTTTCCCTGTGTTATATATAGGATGTTCTTTAAGCGGAAATTAAGAACTCATTAATTAGTAAAGAGTCAAAATAACAAGTAGATTGTTAACAATGGAAAACTGGAAAGAGAAACGTTTCTGGTGGATGTTTTGTTCTCTTTTGTACATTTTGCAATAATTGCAAAATGATGACAGCAATTCAGTTCCGTCGTTCATGAAACGAAAATTAGCGAACAAGTTAGTAACTTAATTCAAATCATTCAGCATCACTATTGCATGCGTAATAACGAGTGCTTGTTAGCTGCAAGTTTTTGCCTATATACTTGCAAACTGCTTAAACTGCAAAAGTACAAGGATATGATAATGATAACAATATTTCTAGTGTCATTTTTTTGTAAGTGTACTTATAAATGCACTTACATGTCTTTTATGTGTATAGATGTAGTTTAAATATTTATTTTAATGTTGAATCACACTGCGCGCATTGTGCATTGTGCGTACCTAGTAACTTTCTATATTATCCTAGCTATACTATTTCCATTTATCTACATTGGCGAAATGACAAATTGGTGTCCATAAGTATTATAATAGGGCGAGTACTCAGCATAAATGATGTACTTTAATGTAAAGTTGGCATGTTGGCAAAGAACATGTACACAAAACTGAAGTTAGTGCAAATAGTAATGTGCCATGTTTCACATTACCTTTGTTTACTTATGGTAGAACTGTAATGCATTAACTAACTCAAATTATGACAAACTTCTCTTTTATGCATGTCCACTTGGTTATATGTTTTCCTCCAAATGAATGTAATTCCTCTCGAGTGGCTCAGGTGAAACACTTAGAGGAAGCCTTTTCATGCTCTAATATGACTAGAGTGTATAAGGAATGAATAAAAGCTCTAACCTTTTGTTTCAGCAGTTAAAGTCACGTCATGATCAATAATTTGTCCCCATGCAATGAGCATGACAGTAATTGCGTGGTCATGGACCACAGCGTCTCTATGCATATGAGCTGACACAACTCTTGCTGAAGGTAGATGACCCTCATCGTAGTCTTTGGGTGCCGAAACACCATCAGGACGCTGGGGTGGAAGAACGTTTGCAAATGAAGAAAATGTAGCTCCCCAGTCAGGATGATTCAGATTGTTACAATGGCCAGACAAAGATCGATATCTTGTCAACTAGAAAATAGTTATTTTATAAAATAATGACATAATGATGCTAATAGGCAGATTTAGAATATGTACCTAAAATAGAGCCTAATATCTAATATGTTTCATATCCGTTAAAAGTAGATACACAAATAAATACCAACTATTTTACCTTTCTATAAATCTAGGTCGATAACGATTACATTATTGTAAGAATAAGTATTATCATAGTAGTCATATTGTCATTTTCATACATGTACTGTTATTAATATTAATGTATGTGATTATAGAATTCCTACCTCGCAGTTTTTGTGCTTAAACTGAGCCGGACAA